>JAOTQE010071701.1:0-29498 GCA_025631205.1 Nesometra sesokonis
TTTGTTTTTTGGTTGAAGAAGGGGGGGGGGGGAGGGGCGGGTGGTGCACACATGCCCCTCTTGAAACCAGACCTTTCTTTTGTACGTCCCAAAATAATGAAAATGCAGTAAACATAAATAACAATAATTTCTCTAAACCTAACTGTTCAGAAAACTCAACACGATGCAGATTCCAAAGAGTTGTTTGATTTTCAAGAGTTGACTGAAGGGCAATTATATTTGTTTTAAAATATTAGGAATTAGATAGCGATGGAAAATGTTAAAGTTTAAATATGACATAACCCTTAACTATGGTTTTTGACAAATACGTGATAACAGTTGTATATCATAATACCTTTTATAAATCTTGTATTATTGTCATGTGTCTGGAAAATTGGATTATCAGTAGATGTGACAAAAACTGTGCATAGCATTTTAAACCAACTGCTTCAATCAATACAATTGTAGAACATAGGCGATTTGTAATGGTAAACATGTATGCTGTTCGTTTCTATCGGGGGATTTCCAGCCTTGATGGATATTCCATTTGCGGAGATTTTACAGGGTTTTGGTTCATTGTCTCAAAACTCACTGTTTGTCGAGGAGCCAAACTCTGGAATTCTCTTCTTCTTGATATACGTTCTCAATCGAATCTTATGTGTTTTAAAATTGAACTTTTCAAATACTTTTTAATGAATGGTTAAATTTAGTTTAGACACATTTTATTGTATTTCATATTAATTGAGATTTATCATGTGTATAGATTTAATTATGTGTACAGATTTTCTGTGTACATTTTTTATTTTATTGTATCGAACCGGGGTTTAAAGGAAACCACTTCTGTGTTGGGCTTTGCCCGTATTTTCCTCTAGATACGCTCAGGCCAATAAATGATTATTGCGTCAAATTTGTAATAAATAAATACTCCCAAGCAGACATGCTCCCACGTCACTTGCAAAGCCAATAAATAGTCAAACATTCTTTTCACACCTTGAAGCTATAAAAATCTACAAATGGGAGGAAAACATTTTGGTGGTAAAATGAAAATTGAGTAGGTGCTGATTCAAATTATTCTAGGTGGAAGGACTTCAAATAAGTATAGGGTGGGTGGAAAAAGTTTGGGGGCCCTCACCACTTATAGTTCTGAGCTAGTGTTTGGTCCAGGCTAGGAGACAGCTACTCAAGGTTACCAACTGTGGTAAATTTGCATAAAAAAACTTTTTAGGTAAGACACATTTTTTAAATCTTATTTCAAAAATATAAAATATCAAAAATGTACAATGCAACATTGAACACTGACTTTTAATCCTCATTGTCTGTAAAAAACCATATTTCAAGATTGTATTAGGTTAATTTTCAAATTGAAATTAAGATAAAGTAATGTAGTAATTCAGAAGATATGTTACAGTCTAAGAAATATTATGATGATCTATGAGATGAAGAAGTAGGCCATTACATGTATGGCATATATTACAAAACTTCGAAGTCAGTAAAGGACAAAACAATGCAAGGTGGTACAGGTTAGTATGTTGCATTTGAACATTTGGAGGGAAGAGTATAGTTCCTGAATTCCTGAAAAATGGACTAAATTGGCAGGTGCACCAGAAGATCACAAGGGAGTCCCTTTGAGTCTGAGCAATCTGGATATTATAGGGATAAAAATAATAACCAACCCTTTGAAAAAATAACTCTGTTAACATGGTTGATAAAGGTAGTAGTAAAAACTACCATATTAAGTGATACTACCAAGGATATAGTCAGCAATGCTTTACAAGTATACATAGGAAAATACAGCCATTATTTAAAATAAACCTTAAGGTATTAATAACATCAAAAGACAGGGTAATACATACTACTTGCTAGGTAGTTCTCTGCGTTGCTAGGTAAATCTCCCTAGTAATTTAGTATAGTAGATCTACCTAGTCAGAGGGTGTTATTTTTTTTAAAGGGAAGTATGTTATGCCAATTCCTAAAATGAGCAAAGTTGTAGTATACCATTAGAGTCTGCTGTACAAATATGTTTTTCAACTTAATCTTAAGTAATAAGAAGGTTATGATTTAACAAAAAGGAGTTCATTCTAAAATAAAGACGCAAAGTGAAGTGAAGTTATTATTTATTGAAATACTGAGTTTCGTTCAACAATATTTGGCTTAGAAGGCATTTTAATGGCAATATTTTCAGCATATATAAAAATTTGCAACCTCATATGCACAATGCATATAGGTTCTGTTATATTTTTGTAGTTTGGTTTAGTGTATATAATCACTACTTCAATACGAAAAAAAACTAGCATGATAAAAAAAGAAAAAAATAAATAAATTTATATTTGTGTATTTTTAAGAAAAAAATCCTACTTCTTTATTAGCTTTACTCCATAAAAATATTATTTAAAATTTTAGGCATCAATGCATACCTTACTGGTTTGGACACATTAAAAAGATGGATGTAGACACATTAAAAAGATGGATGTAAACAACTGGAGATATAAAGATATATAAATATTTATGGTCATTTTAATGAGTAAGATAATACAAATATATTGCTCCTAAAAATGTGCACCCAACCTTGATATAGGATTGAATAAAATTGAACTACACACTTAAGTAAATCTATGCCACCCATACTAGCATGATAAATTTAAATTGTATGATATGCATAAAGCAAATAGAGTTTTACAGAGAAGCAGGTTTCCTGGAAAAAAACATTCAAGTTGTTATAGTAATTTAGCAATTTAAACCTATGTAATATATATTTATACTCACTGGTGGAAAGAATTGCTGATAAAATAATTTGTCAAAAATATACCATAATGTTAGTCATCAGTAATTTTGCAATTTAAAATTGAGAAATATTAAAACAAATACTATGATTGATTAAATAATTAATCATTAACACATCATATTATTAAAGTTATTATTACTTTAGTTAAATTAATATTGAAGTATATATTTATACCCGTGGGTAAGAAATGAATGTGATTTGGCAATTTAAATCCACTCTTTGAAAAAAATAATTCAGTTAACATGGTAGCAACAAGGTAGATATAGGTTAACCCTATAAAAACTATCATTGATACTACCAACGATATGGCCAGCAAACTCTACAAAATACAGCCATTATTCTGAATAAACCTTCAGATTAATTAGAACTGACATCATAGCAAACAATTAATTACCTATTGACCTTAAGGTATTAATAACATTAACAGACAGGGTATAATTATATACTATCTTATTAGGTAGTTCTCTGTGGTTCTAGGTAGACCTCCCTAGTAATTTAACATGGCAGACCTACCTAGTCAGAGGGTGTTCTTTTTTACAAAGGGCAGGAGTGAACAATTTGACAACAAATGTGATATTGTTAGTTACCAATAATTTGGCAATTTAACTGATTTAACTTGTGATCGAGATACTGTTGATAAAATAATTCAAATTAAACAAATGTTGAGTTACTGTATGAATTAATCTGTCAACTACAACTTGTAATAATAAAAAGATGTTTGTTTATTTACTAATGTCTTTAAAATAAATATGCAAAGTTTGCACCATGTGTGAAATTCTGAAATGAACTATTTATTTTCTTAGAGAAGTTGAACTTCTGAAAAGATATATACCTATATATAAAGGTATACAGCTAACTCTATTATTTATTGATATTTTACCAGGCCAACCTTGAAACAGTATGTCTTTACAGAATATGAGAATCAATAAAAATGAGTAATTTCTAAACAGGTACAGATGATATAGTTTACATTGATTTTACACAGTGGACAAGCAGACAGGTTGATTGACAATTGGAATCCAAATTTATGCTGAAAATACTTATCAAATAACGAGTTGATAAACGCTATTGGTTGCCGGAATATCCAATGCCACCTATAAACACCATTTGAAAAAATAACAACCAACATTTGTCTTGGTAGATCTACCATGTTAAATTACTAAGGAGACCTATGTAGCACCACAGAGAACTACCTAGTAAGGTAGTATATAATTACTCTGTCTGTTGATGTTATTACTGTTTATTGTAAATAATGGCTATATATTCCTATGTAAACTTGTAGAGCATTGCGGACCATATCCTTGGTAATATCCCTTGATATGGTAGTTTTATAGGGTTCACACTGTTAACTACCTTTATCTACCTTTTTACTACCATTATCATTGTTTTCAAAGGGTACCTTTAAAATTCATGATGGTGGACTACACTACCTTTAGTAATGTTTGCAATAACCTAGATAAACTGAATGCCAAAATCATGTAGCTACGAACCTACAGTTCAAATCTTAGTATGTGATATTTACAAAAACTGAAGAGAGTGTATCTTGTTACATACTCTGGAGAATCTTTTATGAGGATAACCATTTATGATACATGAAAACATGAAATATATATTGCCTGAAACTAATGGATGGTTTTGGTTATGGAACCCAAGATGATATTTATTAAAGGGGAATGAAAGGGATCAATTTATGAAGCCCAAATTGTCTATGTACTTTAGGTTTACTCAATTTTTGTCTCAGATTCTATGTTTAAATATATCAATATTAATAGATGATAGCAAAAACGTCACGAAAAATGTTTTATTTGTCTGAAAAAGAAATTGTTAAAAATCGATGTACACTATACTGTTGAAAAAAAGTATAGCACTATTTTCAATAGGTAAAAGGATGCATCAGTCAACCATGACCATGATTGATAATAAAATTCAGTCTTCATTCGATGATGTGGAATAGGCCTATGGTCTTGCCACTCCGTCTTGGTACCCTCAGAGAGTAGCATACTGTAAAGCTTTGAATAGTATCCCATAGTATCCCACTACTATATTGGTAACTCTTCTTTAATAGTAACCAATCCTAAAATTTAATCTAAAAAATAACCCTCTACTAATAGTAGCCTTTAGAATCGCATCAACAGAAGAGGATGACGAGTGTACCGAATAACATAGTATTCTCTAGAAATAAAAACGTCTATAGTCAAAATCAACCAGGCTTTGTTAGACTAAGGTGAAATCAACAAACTGGTGCTGTATATATTTATTCGTATGAATTAGTGATGCTTGGGGGGGGGGGAGAGAGGGGGCGGCGGTTAGGGTGGGTAACTAATTCCAAGTGTGATTTAGCTTTAGTAATTCTAATAGTATCCCACTATAATAATAACCCATATTAAAGACAAATATTAACCCAGGGTTACTATTAGAGGTTTAACTGTACCATCATGTTTGAAAAACTTAACAATCTCATTTTAATCTGGGCTCATACTCTTTAAATTGAATAGAAGAATAATAATGATTCACTGAGTTAATCATAAAGTGAAACAGTTTCTCTGCTTTATGAGTTACTAATTTCAGTTTTCTGTTGCTTCATTGCTAATGGAAAATTTGGGGAAAGGCGTCAACAACATACTGTAAATTATGTCTCTAATGTTATGTATAAAAATACAATAGTTTACACCTGCTGTGTGCTACATTAGAGTACAGTATAATTATTATCACATCCATGATCCTCACTCTAATTACCTTTATCATCATTACAGTATTATGTTTCCTATGAACAACCGACTTCACTATAGAGGGTGCTATACAGGAAAAACCTGAGCTCAGCCTTTCAAGAACTGTTCACTACTATCTATTGCAGAGGTCCCACGTCTCCTGAAAATGGCGGGAGTCATGATTTTTTGAGTCATCTCCGGCCCTCCTGGAAAAATACATTTTTCTCCTGAAAATTTTAAGTGTGTCACAAAAATATTCAAAGTGGGTTTTGGCCTAGCCTAGAAGCAAAATCTGTTATCCCTTCAAAAAATACCAGCTTTGCTCAGTGTTAAATACAATTTATATACAATATAGATATTTTTACATATTGTTATGTACTTTTCCTGTGTTCTGTTTTTTATTGCGCCGCGTTGCACATTTGTATTTGCGCAAATTTGATCGACAAACCAGCCAACATAAAATCTTCTGATTTTTTTTTTATTAACTTCATAAAGCATCATAATCTTTACAATCAGTATCATGACAACCACTGTTATCATGCTCATTGTATTAGTGTTCCCATTATGTTCCTTATACATATAAACTTCATTGCCCTTCACTGTGGATTGAGTTATTATTATCTTCTTGTTTCTGTTTAATTTAGTTGAAGAGGGCGCTGCATAAAACTTATCATAACAGCCTATTCAATATTCAATTCATGATTTGACCTTTTTGTGTTGAAATGCGATGTTGAATTGCCATTGATTATAAATCAGTTGTCATAAATTCTGAGAAAAATTTTATTGTGCATAATTAATGAAAAATATGACAAAGTTTATCACTTGGTATGACAATGACCAAGGTCTAAGAACAGAGTTGAATTACCAGCCAGTTATTAAAGGGGATCTTCGCTATTACACTGATGTACATTCATGGCCAACTTATTTCTTCTTCTGATGCTAGAGTAGACTTCTCAAGATGAGAATTGTCTTAGAGTAGTTCAGATTCACAGCTTAAGCGGAGAATAGCGTAAGCAAGGTGGAAGCTAATCTGCAGCTTAACGACCAAGGTGTTCGGACCCAGGGCATAGTGAAAGTCATAACAAAGTCATAAGCAATTTTAAAATTGTCCCAGAGAGTTTTTGTATGACTAATGATACGTAATTGATTAGACAATGCAGACCAAATGCAAACTGTGATTGGTCAACGCGTAACACAAGACAAACCCATTCAGGTGTATGAAGCGTAGCTCCATAGCTTACGCTAATCCGGGTTTGGCAGGAAGCACAAGTTACGCTCCAGATTACTGACTTACGCTAGCCGCCGGGTAGTTCAGAGACAAATAATTTTACACCACGTATGTCACGCTACGCTTAATCGTTGAGTCTGAACATACCCTTAGATTTTAACACCATCCAACTGTGACAAATATTAAAATAAAATAATATACAAATGATGAATGTATATATGAGCTGAATGGAAAAAATATTTTGACTGTTCCATTCAACGAGGTAGGGCAGAGTTGAATGGAACTGTAAATCTTTCAACAAATGAAACTATTTTTTCCATTCAACGAATACAAAACATTCATTATTTATTTTATGACACATCTACTGTCCTAAAATTATTAGTAAATTTATTACTTGTTTGATTTAAAACACAAAAATGCAGTGCTAGTCCTATACAAAGAATTTTGAACATCATGGAGCAGAACACACTTGCCAGTACTAGGAAATTATGCAGTAACAGTTAAAGAAATGGTCGAAATCTGTGTTTGATAAATCATCAAATGTAAAAAATTCAAAACCTTAGAGTATGTATCACAGAAGACCATGTACCATCATGAGAACATGTTTTATTCTTCACTAACACACTGATTTATCATATTAAAGTATTTTTTTATTAAAACAAATCTTACAACCAATATTAAGAATAATACAGATTGTGGTGGAGGATGTTGGAGTGGAGAAGGCAAGATAACACCCCCTAAATTATAAAAGTTAGTTGTTGTATTTTAAAATTCCAATAGTTCAATTTCTGAGTACCTAAATGACAATAATTTCAACTTTTTCTCACTTCAGCCCCAATTGCAATGGCCATGTGGTAGATTGGATTTCCATGGCCTGCCAACCGCGAAGTTTTCCATCAGCTCCAGCTTTGCCAAATATTAAATAAAACAGTGAATACTGTAAAGCCCTTTATATTTTCGCGATCTACCAACCTGGAAAAATTAGGGAATGGAGTAAAAAAAAATTTTAAAAATCTTCCAGAAACTGCACTCATCCTGTTATGTGATGCTTTTAAATAGTCATTTGCCAAAAATTACCCAAATGGCTACAGGCCTCGATTTTTGTTTTTGTTTTGACTAGTCCACTGGGCAAGTTGGCTTTACATTTCCCTAGACACAAGCAATTGAAATATCCCATGTCTTTAGCAACTTAATCTACAATGTGTAAAAATTACTGCTTAACACTATTCACTAGCAAAATGGGCAAGTAAAAATGAAAATTCACTAGCCCGGTGCAGCTTTCACTAGCCATTGTATGCTGGGTAAGTAAAAAATTGAGCCCTGGGCTGGTTATAATAGCCCACAACTAGACATGTGACAAGTCTCTAATTACCTTTTTCATTGTGTCAAAATGCCTTTATATACTATATTTTATATTGGTATTTAATTTGGAATGTGGAGTTGTATTTTCATTCCTGAATCAGATAACTTGTGAATGAGTAAATCAAATCGAGTGCAGAGTACGGGTTGTGAGGAAGACAGTGTTTTACTAACATCATATGACATAAAGCTTTCCAGGTGAGTCAATTTTTCCACTGTCAATTCTATAAATTGGAACCTCACCACAAAACTTTGTACCATCATTGGTGGCAGAGCTAAACCAAATGAGACATAAGTCGCAAATGCTAGTTTCCACAATAGGCAGAAATTTAAAAATGTTAAATTTTTTGAAATTTTAGTTTATTTAAAATATATACAGTTTATACAATCAACTTTCACACTACCTTAACAATTTTCAGATATAAAAAATAGTTTAAAAATGTATACCAATAAACAATTTTCAAATGCAGTTTTCTCAAAACTTGCATTTTAAATGTTCGAACGTAAATTGTGGATATCTTCACAAGGAACCATTGTATGAAACTGATTTTTTCATGTTAAAGATAATAATGTGTAGTTTTATAATTTCTATAAAAAACTCAATTTTCAACTTTCCGACATGTCTCATTTGGCTTGGCTCTTCCACATTTGTAATTTTGTTTTCTTATTAAACATTAAGATATTTTTAAAGGCTGGATCCAATCCAGCATAAAAGAAAAATAGTTAATGTACTTACATCTGCCTGCATGACTTTCCTGATACTGTGCATACCTCTACTCCACTGATTCTTAATGGCTTCACTCTTAGCAAAGTCATCTTCTTCTGGTTCCAGTGCATCATGCAGTAGGACATCTTCTTGACTGTGCAGCTCCGACCGACTAGCCCTAGGAGAAGACATGCGGCTACTTCTTGGGCTATGCAAAAAGAAGAGATTGAGAACAAACGTTTAATATATAATAATAAAGTTGTACATTAATTAGGAAGAAAATCTCACGTGAACCTAAGGTTGTAAAAGCACTGGATATAGAAGGAAAAAGATATCAACACTATGGGTGCCATTCCAAAGGTTAAATGTTGCTGCTGTTTGTACTTTGTTTTACCATAATCTAAGTTTAAATTTAGACTATCTGAACATCTTATTCAATGTGACAACTCATGGTTAATTGTACTAGAATGAGGGTTCAACAATTACTCAGATGGTTTGTTTAACCCCAAACATTTCTGGTGCAATTGTAGCTTTAATGTTTGTATTTGTGTAATTAATGAGATGATGATGATAAAAATCAACTTACTTCCCACTACATGGTCCACATTAACCGGTAGTATATTTTCAATAAATTAAAAGCAATTTCTACCTTCTCTTTTTTTTACATTGCCAACCTATATCCGCAAAGTTATCATATCCAGGTAGTGAAAGTGAAGCATTTTACCCATGGACATAAACAAGAATGACACTCGTAAGTTTCAAATGCGATATATATATATATATATATTCTGGTGTGTAAGTTGCATAGTCGTGCATATCATGGCCCTTAGATTTTCACATGTTTATCACGGTGTGACAGGTCGACCAGGCATGTTGATGAAAAGACAATTAAAACATTGAGGAATGATAATGTTTTTAATTAAAACAATCATTCTTAGTTTTAAAAAGAGTTTTACACAGCTTAAATACTTTAGTATGTTTTGAAATAATATCCGTTAGTATTAAAATGTAATTCAACTTCACATAGGTAAGCTGATAAACTAGGCCTATCTGTGAAGAGTTTTATGACAGTTTATCTACTGTGCCTTTTTTGGCCTTACGAATATTTACCAGTCAGTGTATAAGATACACACCCAGTATTCCAACCAAAAATACGTAGTGAATGTACGACTTGTACACCTAAATATACGGTAATTTTCAAATTTTAAGATGGTGTCTATTAGTCATAAAAAAAATAATTCATTTTTAAAGGGCTGGTGAATATTTCCAGTTTTAGTAGCATTAAGCTGATGAGAGTGTGATGCTCTCTCTGGATGGGAAGCTAGTCTATTGCAGGTTACTTCCCAGCAATTTGCCAGTTCATCATTCAGCTGGGTAGACTGAAGTAATGCGAGTGAAGTGCGTTGCCCAGACACGCAAGCAGCTGGTATGAGCGAGTCTCGAAAACCCAACATCTTGATTGGTTGGATTGGCAACCGCTCCGCCAACTGCTCCCACCAAGTCATAGAAGAGGTAAAAAAAGTAGTGGACCTGTTGCAGGTGAACATGCTTGCATATCAATCCTGAGATTTTAGGTTCAATATGCTGAGATTACTTTCTGACTGTAAAAAAATCTACTGCCTATGCTAAAAAATGCGGCTCGAGCTAATAAGCATGATATAGCCATATACATCCTGTAACTAACAAGGTACCTACTATTTACTGTTTGTATTTGTGTAATTAAATAAGATGATGATGATAAAAAAAACCATCTAATCTCTATTGCGTCATTAACATCAGTTTGTAGCATATTTTCAATGAATCGAAAAAATTTCTACCTTCACTTTTTTACATTATCATCCTATCCACAATGTTATTATATCTGGGTTGTGAAAGTAAAGCATTTTACCCAAGGACACAAACAAGAACCACAAACAAGAAGCCTATGTAACATAATGAGGCTTGATTTTATAAGCATGATATAGCCATATACATCCTGTAAGTAGCAAGGTACTTGCTGTTGGATGTGAACAAAAAAAAAAAGCACATTGTAGCATGGGCAAATGTAGGACGGACAGCAAAAACCCAGGATGATAAAAAAGAAACCGTAGGTTGAGTGATAAAAAGTTTGGGGTGTGTTAACAATCATAGGATATGTGGCTACATCTTTTGGTGGGTAGCAAACATACTAGAATGGGTGATAAAAATACTAGGGTGGGTTGTAAAAATCACAAGATACGTGGCAACAATTCCAGATTAAGTGGCAAAAATTCCACATTAAGTGGTGTAGGTGCCAAAAATCTAGGATGGTGACAAGAATCTTCTTAAGGTGACAAGAGTTGAATGGCAACAATTTAGGATAAGTGGCAACATTTTTGGGTGGGTGGCAAAAAAATGGTTGGTAACATTGTTCCAATAAAACTCTGAAGGTTGGGGTTCCTCCCCAAATTACAACCCTTGATAAAAAATAAAACTTTAGACCAATCATTTTGTTGTTTTCCAAAGACAGTTTAGTGTAGAGATAGTCAAGTTTACTTAATGGTTTGAGAAATTTAGGACTTAGAAAAGGTTTTTTTTAAGCATGAAATGAGTTTTCCAGAGAGGCAGTCTTGATAAAATTACTTGTATATCCTTGTTCATACTTACCTATCTGTGGCAAGAGAGTGTTTACTTCCAATCCCACTATAGCTGTCGTTTACTGGAACAATTCCTTTCTCATATCTAATTTTACTAAAGCTTCCGTCGGACTCAACATCGCTTCTTGTAGGTTCCTCTATACTACCAAGACTGTCTGAGAACGGTTGTAAAGGTTTCTCTACTCCAGGGTCGTGTATTCTCTTTGGGTACATATCTGTTGCATATGGATCCTGTTCATATGATTCAGTCTGGTAGTTCGAGTGTATATCATGGCTTGACCGATCATAATCGTTATAATAATCATGATGCGAATGCACATCATTGTCTTGGTGCATGTGCGAGTTGCTCTCTGTCTTCCAATCATACCGTGTTATTGTCCGATTATAATCATTCTGATCGTCGTAGCCTTGTGGATCATCATGCTGTCTACTCATTTGGTATTCGTCATCACGGTAATAGTCCTTAACATGCATGTCCTCACGCGAATAATACGGATATCGTTGCAAATCGTCCACATAGTCGTCATTATACTGTTGTAGTTCGCGATGAGATGAATAAGGATCATCTTGGTACCCTTTTGAATAAACGTCCTCTGGGTACGAATCATCATAATCGTCCAGTTCATACTGTTGATCATGATATTTCCCATAACTATCAAATTTTTCTTGGCTAGCATACACATCAGCACGGTCATCAGGATAGTCGGGGTAGTCCCTGCGAATGTCGCTTTGTCGGGGATCGTCATCAACGTACGGACTTGAGTTGTAGCTACCGGAATACTGAGGTATGTCGTATGAATGTGGGTAGTCATTTTCGTAGTAATCATTTCTACCACGATCGGGTGAGTTACTTTTATTGTGATAGGCTAGTGGGTCTCCTGAGCTCCTTCGACTGCTGGAGTCATGGTATCTTGGATCATAAGGCTACAAAAGAAAAACAGATTTCAATATTATTATTATTTATTTATTTATATACAAGTAACACAGGGTTCATACACCTTAAAACAGTAACATTTCAAGGACATTCCAGGTCATGCATTGTTAAAAAAAACCAGTTTAATGAAGTTTAATGAAAATAGCTGTTTTACCTTAACTAAATTTCAATGTCATACAATTTCCAGGCCATTTAAGGACAATTAGAATATTCCAGGTGTTTCCAGTAGTGGAAAATGCATGTTTGTTTTTTCAGGACTTTCGAAGAATTCAAGGATGTGTATGAACCCTGATAACATCTATTGCATCTATGGCATTAGCTGTTTCAGTCAACCTAATTTACAAACTTTCTATTTTACAAACATTATTCAGCCAATTATATCTATAAAATAATGGCAAATTACATTGGCGCCCTATAGTTTATTGTTGATAATTCTTTTATTGTGTTTTCCTTCACATTCATTCAAACAGAACATTACAACTAACCAAGATAACAAAACAATCACGTATAAATGTTTTGCAAGCATTTCTTCCAGTTTTCATAAATCATCGCATTTACAACCATTCTCATTTACGAACACCTTTCAGACTGAAGGTAGTAAATGAGAAGGCGACTTTATTTTGTTTGCCCTTCTCTCTAAGAAAAATAAAAAATAAATAAAAACAAAAACAATAAAAAATATACCCTGGATAAAATTCGAAAAAAAGAACTATTTTAACAGAATTTGGGAGGAGTAACTTATCGAAATTGGGCGATTGTACGAGAGTACGGAATGCGAAATTATGTGGACAATTATAAGAAATATATACAAATATCTGAAATGCATAGTGCTATTATGAAATGAACTATAAGCATTTAAAATTGTCAAGGTACGATATATGTAATAAAAGGTGCCTATTTGAAAAAAAGGGTGGGGAGGTCCCAGGTCCCATTGATTTCCAGGATGTCCCCCCACCCCACCCGCCACTGCTCTAAATAGCAGTTTAGAACTATCAACACCTGATAATAAACTCATTAAATATATTAAGATAGCTTTACACCAGTTTATGAAGAGCTTGGATCCCTAATGACCTTTTCTGTACACTGACATGTTTTGACTCAATATTTGTACATTGATTGTATCATCAGGAAGATTTGTTTTTAGGATTAATGTAAATTTATATTTGATTTTATGAGTGTATTCAAAAGCAGTAGTAAATAGTGTGAAAAATGTTATACTGCCCTCTTTGCTTTTGAATTCATATTCATGAACAGGCTTGAAAGTGAATAAATTATAGATTAACCTCAAAACTACAGTATATTAATTAAATTCTTTTAATTTGTAGAGCCTTTTTTTCACATGCACTATACATGTAAATGAATTAACATACAAAATTATTAATATAAGAAATATTGTAGGAAAGTTTCTAGTATATAAACACTGCCCTCTTTTGTTATGTAATTTATATTTACATGAATAAGCATTTTTATGCATACTATTTTGATATACTCCCATCTTTTCAAGAAATTTGTTTTAGTTTTTTTAAGTTTTAATACAGTTTCTGTAGCGTAAAGTAAATGACAGGGTGATACTCCCCTGGATTGAATGACAGTCCACACAGGTTTCAGTACCTAGCATATACCCCTTTTACACTGCCAATACAAATGCAATTAAGCATTGCGGGATGTACAGTTGCAGGACCGATTTGTAGTGTAAACGGTGTTAAAATTTGATTGCGACAGTCCCGGGACAGCGAAGTGGAATGCATTCAGCTTCGATCCTCTGCGGAACGCTCCTGGGACGAACCCGAAGTGGCAGTGTAAACGGTTCCAATATAAAGTTCCAGTATGGTTTTACATCCTCATCCGTTAGATAATAAATTTACTCAACAGTGGGTTTGATAGAACTGATAGAACACATTTTATATTTGTAAATCACTGTTCTAATAAATATTAATAATAGTAAAATATTTTTATTACATGGTATGGGTAATATTAGAAGTGAATTGTTTATGTTTTAAAGTACCAGAAAATGAAAACAGACAACAAAGGGGAAATCCCCTAAATACGTCTTGGGGGCACTGTTTAAATTATTTGTAAACAATCGTAAACCAGATCATTAACAGTGTAAACTGACTCCGGTATATTAAAGCGGATTCGCAAACTCATTCCGCAATCTTTGCGGGAATGTCCCGGGATTTTATTTTGTTTGGCAGTGTAAAAGGGGTATAAGACTGAAGCAATGCGAATAAATGTGCCTTGCTCAAGGACACAAATAACTGGCAAGCGTGAGTCTTGAACTCTCTATCTTTTGATTGGGAATCTGAACTACAACCACTGCAACTGCGGCAACTACTCACACAATTATATAAAAGTTTTCTTAACGGGGAACTCTGTGATTAACATTTATATGGATGAATCTGTAAGAACAATTAGTTGTGACCTAACAGATACAATTTCACAACATTTGGACAATGAAACAATGCCGAAAAAAACATGTTGCAAAATGAGCCAAAAATCAAACGTGGGTCTACTACTCAAATTAGAGATTTTGAAAGGGTTGTACTTGAAAACCAAACAAACATTACAAATATAACTCACATAAGTAGAAAGTTCAAATTCACATTAGGAACAGGTAATTTGTAATGTGACTTTGGTACGGTTTTCAAACACAAGCTTTTCAAAATCTACATTTTGATTTGATGCCTACATTTGAAAGTATCCTTCATTATCTTATTGTCCGAATGTCGTGAAAGTTAGGTCACAACTAATTGTTCTATAGGTATATCCATAAAATTTTAATCCCAGAGTTCCCCTTTAAATTAACTTCAAATATTTTACCATATCTCTCCCATAACAATAGCTTCCTGGACCAGCACCATAATCGTCGGCATAGCGACCTAAATGTCGGAGATGATGATGGTGAGATGGGCTCGAGTTTACATCACTTGTATAATCACTGTCTTCTGCTACAAAGAAAGAATCTAAGTAAATCATTTCATAAAAACATTTTTAAAAATTAAGGCAATTAACTGTAAGCATTACAGCAGGAGAATACTCCGCAACTGGTACACATAGTACAAATTAAAAACAAAATTGCGGAACCTAGCCAAAAGATCTTTTGGTCCCAAAGACTCAGTTTCAGCAACATTCATGTAATGAAAGGGCAGATGTTGGAATATAAGTTGGCTTGCGGCCCACTAGATAAATGGGAGGACTCACCACAAAATGAGTCTCATGGTAGGAAAATCCAAAATTGAGTTATTGGTACCTTTAGATAGAGCATAATATAAGCTGTAATCTTCACTTTAAATGACATTCATTGGATAAGTACATCCCATGTTATGAGCATTTCAAGTTATAATGTATGAAATTATAGTTTTGAGAAAATCACAAATAAAACAATCTAAAAGTAGACAATTTA
Source organism: Nesometra sesokonis (assembly GCA_025631205.1). Classification (NCBI taxonomy): domain Eukaryota; kingdom Metazoa; phylum Echinodermata; class Crinoidea; order Comatulida; family Antedonidae; genus Nesometra; species Nesometra sesokonis. Next base: position 15,715 of record JAOTQE010071701.1, read on the forward strand.
AAGACTACAAATCTCAGAAAATATGCATGAAGGACACTTTCCTGCATGTAGACTCACCTAAAAAGTACATTATAATGAAATGTAAGCACCATAGTTCTCATAATTGATTAAAACTAAATTTCTCAAAAATTTGACTTCAGACCTCATTTTTGTGATTATCTCAATTTGATCTCACCTACGATGCGATTCATTTTGTGGTGAGACTTCTCAAATAATAGAATTAGGTGGATCGGAGGCCTAAACATTGTTCATCATGAGAAAAAACTGTACTGTCAAAACTAACATTGTCTTCAACTAAAAATATGAACAAAGAACAGTGATTATGTCAAAAGTACTAATAGGTAAAAATTATGAAAATAATTTTTTTAAACATCCCATCACATAAATAAAAGCAGCAAAATGTATAAAATCATGAAATGGGAAAAAAATTAAGGCCACAAAAATAAAGGGATCTACAGTAGTACTGTGTTTCAGTAAGGTCATGAGTGAAGTGGCTTTGGAGAGTTAACACTAGGCCCCTTCTATATAATGTTACCATAACCATGCCAGCATTATTGCCAGTCTAAACCCTTTCACAAAGAAGGTCAAATTCTGGTAATATAATGGTTTCCTATGTGAAAGGGTCGGAGAAAAAGGTTTAAAATTTGCAGTTTTAATAATACTGGTTTCCAAACTTGACCCTTGTTATGCTTCACTGCGTAAGCAGGCATTACACTGTGGAACCTTTAATACACATCTGGTCTAAGACAGTGACGGTAATATAACGGTAGTATGTCTAGGGTCTGAGGTGGTCTAACGAATGCTGTCACTGTGTCGGCATTGAAGGGAAAGTACCCTTTCACACTAAAGCCGGCATTCGCGAATTACCGCAATATTCCCAGTTCAGTGGGAGAGGGGCTACTGTAAAGCTACAAATCATACCCTCAGAGAATTCCCTATTGACTGATTTATAGGGTTGTTCTTTGATAGCTGAGATCCCCTGATCCATTATGTCGTTAATCACTTTATACTTGATCTGGTGGTCTTCTGTTTCCTGAGTTTGAAAATCTGAAAGATTTTTAAAATAAATATTGGTAATTTTACTTTTTATTGCTAACCATATAAAAAATATTGAAAGACACATAGTACAGTACTTTAAGAAAAATAAAAGTTACTATTTACAGTATAGCAAAGGATGACTTTTTAGGCGTAGAAGCCTGTTTCAGAAGGTATCCTCAGATTGTATCAGAAGGGTTAATGTAAGGTTATGTAATTATATTTAACTCTCAATTTTAGTAGAAAATGATATCAAATAGAACATTTACATAAAATATACATAGAAAATAAAAAAAATACTTGTGGAAAATAGATATACAGTCTTTTAGACAGCTCTGAACCCAGACAAAAAAGAAAAATTAAAAAAATTGAAACAACACAATCATATAATAGTTAATACAGTAATCTAATATCAAGCAAAACAATAAAAGATGGGAAAACTTAATGTTTACTGAAACTAAAGAAACTATAGACTAGTTTACAGCCAATTGACAGAAAAATAAAATAAAGGACACTATACATAATACATTTGAGGCAAGGCATGGCAAAACCACCAAGTTGTCAGAAAATTGAAAAATGGAATTGATACTTAAACCATTACCCTTGCTGCAAGCTATAAAATGAGGGGTCAATTATTAAAATCTGACAACTATATCCAAAGTTAAATAGACAAAACTTTGGTATGTATTTCTTTATATTTCTTCTTGTTTATTTACTTACTGTATTTCTCAATGACTTCATGTGTGACAACTTGCTGGGTTTGTCATTCCTAGCCTCATCTATATTCAGATATGAAATTAAAACGCTAATATGTTCCCTCCAAACAATAGAGTGTACAATTATTGTTTTCATATCTTGGTTTGTTACAAATTCAAACAAAAACTGATCAAATGCGCAAATGAAAAAATACCCGTCTATAAAAAGAAAATTTTAAATCATACTTTACATTGAATTTGAAGATTTTTAAACAGAACTGGTAATGGATGTTTAAGATAAAGTGCCTGAGCTGAGGAAAACAAATATACAAGTTTGTGGCTAATACAGAGGTCCCAAGTTTGAGGAGTAAAAAATCTGAAGATTTTACGACAGCTGCTTTGTCAATCAAATTTGCGTAAATACAAATGTAGGGCACAAGTGAAAATACAGAATATTAGTATCTGTTTTGACTTAATTTTGAATATAAATATGTCTTCTTGCAATGAAGAAAATATTGTCCACTCAAATGCTTATGTAAGTGGTATATTCTGTTGTTAGTTTTCACTACCATGGGTCATATCTGATTCGTGTCAATATGGTGATAATGATGATGATAATGATAATAATAGTAGTAATGGTGATAGTTATAATAATGATGATTATAATAACAATAATAATAAAATGTTAATTTTATTGTTTATTTGTGAATTAGTGTTTGTATTGATAATGAAAATGGTAACTGCAATAATCCTATTTTCTCTTGTTTACCATTTGAATATTTTATGCATTTTGTACAGAGTAATTTTATATTCTCAGATATTTTATATTTTTTATGTGAAACTGGGTGAGGCGGAAACACAGACTTCATGTCATAGTGATTTAGTTCACTTTTGTGTTTCCTGCCTCCTCATCCAGTTTCTGTATATGTTTGTATTTTTTAAATGTTTTATGGCAATAAACAATAAGAATAAGAATATCTTTGGAAACCGTTTCACAAGCAGAGAAGTCGAAACATACTATTAATGCGATTTGACTAGAGAATAATTTACTTTGTTAGTAGAGAGACACCTATAATTAATGATTACTGTCACAACAATGAACACGTGTTAATTCCTCATTTTCAGTTAATAAATAGATATCATGCAACAGTCAATCAATCTAGTAATTAAATTGCCAATGTTAATCAAAACACACCACTTTATGTGTTGAAGTAATTTCATTATGCAATAATAATAATAATGCATTGACAGCACCCTGTTATAGTCACTACTGTAATTTGGCACCAGTGCTGTGGACATGATGTTCATGCATTCAAAGGCATTCTCCTCCACTAAAGGGTCATGTCATGTCCTGCTGCCCAAAACAGGTGCTACATTCTGCTGTCCACAGCAGGGGATGCATGGATCAGTACACAAGGGAAACCTATGGGTTTTTTGTAGTCATTGTATACACTTGACCTACAGTTATGGCCCTTATCCGAGAAGACTTGTTCCACCACCGGCAACATAGTGCGAGCGGGTCTGGAGATTTCAGTGTTACCCTTATTCAAGAGCAGTGCTCATTTAAAAGAGAAACTTATTATATAGATATTGCTATAGATACATAGCAATAATAATAATAATAGTAATAATAATAGTAATAATAATAGTAATTTGGCAGATATAAGAAGGACCTCTAGATCATGCTTAAGAACTGATGGACAGTATGTTGAGCTAAAATAAACACTAAAACTAATATATTGTAAATAAAAAAATAACAACACAAATAATAAAATATGACATTCTATAATCGCTTAAGAAAGCTCAAATAATGGTTAAATGATTAAATAATATGTAAAACCCCCTTTATAGCATTAACAAAATATTAAAAACAATGTTTCAAAAGACATAAGAATTATTGTTTATACTAATATGATATTGCTTAATAAATAGCAACAGATAAAATCCTATGAATATTAAGTGCATTCCTTCCAAAATTTACCAAAAAAAATTAATTTCTTTAGAAATATTTCTAAAATATAAACATTGTTAGTTACCTGCATACTTTTTTAGTTTTATTCCCGAGTAGGAAACTGGTACATTACTCAACTATAAAGGCTTCTTTGATTATCCCTGTTGTTAAGCAAGTAGGGTGTAGATAATTGCATGGATGCCACACAGGATATTTTCTCTAAAAAAGTACCATGTTTCCACATGGCATGCACATAGCACATTCGCTCATCATTGGTTAAAGGTTTAGACTTCACAAAAACAAACCAAGAGATTCATCCACTTTCTTTCGTATGAGCCACAAAAACTATCAAATTCTCTTAATTTTGCATTTATTTTTATTTTGTAATAAAATGACACAAAAATGGTGGATCAGTTTCATTGTTATAACTTTGACCACAATATAGTCAAATTTGGTATGTTTTAATTTTTTGACAAAACAGAATTTTGGAAGGAACCGACCTTTAACTATATAGAAATAGATTAGAACAAAATAGTTCGAAACATTAAAAACAAATATTAAATTACTACAAATAAATAACAATTAGGCATGTAATGTAACAGTTGGTGCCATTATGAAGTATAAAATCAATTAAGCAATAGACAGAAATAAGACCCCATAAATAAAAGTAAATGAATGTAAAATAAAAAAAAAAGGCTAAACCATAAAAGTAACTTTATACCTTTAGTTTCATCTGTGGCTTTACCTGGACGCATCATAAATTAAAAAGTAAAATAAATAAAACAGCACATGCTAATTTTTTTTTGTACAGCTAGGAAAGGCCTCTACTACAAAGGGTAAATAAAAGTAGTTTTCTACTATTTTGTATAATGTTCTGTTTTTTAAATTTATATTCCAGGAATAACCCTTAATTTTTGAAGTCATGTTCCAAAGGGGTCTTTCTGTTGCTGCATAGGCAGTAAGTAAAATCTCCTATATCTGAAAGGTCCACTAATCAAATTCAAGAAAGTATACTGCATACTCCAATTAATGAGGTACATGCCATCGTGACAGAATTCAATATTTCAACATAAATTTTGTCACCATCCTGATTATGACAAGATAATTTATGTCAAAAAATTGAATCCTGTCATGATGGCGTGCATATGCTTGGAGTATGCATTATACTTTCTAAAATCTCCTATCACGTATAAAAGGGCACTGTGAAGGCCAAATAAAAATATACTTGTTAAGCATCAATATGTGAATAAATTACAGTGGAATTTCGGATATTATTTAATTTTTCTTAGTTTCATGTGGCCTTTGACATAGCTTTACATCGCTCAGGGGCGGATCCAGCCAAGCTAAAAAGAGGAGTCCTGATATCAATTTAAACAGGCATAGGTGTGAGGTTTTAACAGCAAATTGATGAGACGAAGCATTTCACCCAAAAGCTGAAATTCAAACTTATTAGTACAGTACCTTAATCGGTAAAGCATTGTTTCACACCCCTTATATTAGGTCTAGAATTGAGGCCAAAAATAAACAATTAGACAGCAAATGGGCAAAATCGAAACCGTAGGACATGCCCACTAAAGTTTGGAAAAGGGCACCCCCCCCCCCACCCAAGCTTTTGCTGGATCCACCCCTGCTTTTACTATGTAATGATGTTTAACAAGCATATTTTTTTTTATTTGCCTTAACTGGTAACATGACTACCATCTAGACTTAAAGAAGACTGTACTACTAATCAATTAAAGCCTAGAATAAATTTTACAGTAATTAATCAAATTTTAAAACATAACATCAATATTATAGACTTATTCTACAGGTCAATAACATCCCTCATACATGCCATAAAACACTTGGTGACCGACTGGTGAACTTGCTTCAGTGAAGGAAAATCCTCAATCATCATAACTATAAGTTTTTTTAATAATCTACAATATTAATTACAGGGGTAGAACACCAACTATCATCACAGTGCATCTCCTCTTATATTTCCTGCGTCCCCTCTAAAATTTCCCCCTCCCTCTAAATAAAATATAGACAACTTTCAGACAACTACAAGAGTAAATTAAACAACTTAAAATAAGGTAAATAACTTTTCAGGAACACATCCACCCCACTGAAGTGTGTCACCTCTTTCCCACAATCCTGGATCCACCCCTGAATTTATCAGAAATACTTTATCTAATCACTTTTATACAAATATTGAATAACAAATTAAGGTTATAATTGTTGGATATAAAACCTATAACGCATTTTCCCAACATTACCTACAACATGCAACATCTCAAACCCTACAATAATTAACAAAATAAATACATAGAACACATTATTATTCAGGCTCGTAGCCAGGTGGTTCCTGGGAGTTCGTACGAACCCCCTTTTACAGCGAACACCCTTTGAAAAACGAACCCCCACCCTACCAATATTGAACCCTTTTTCCTATTTTCGCATCTGTAGTTGGTATTACTGCACTGACACTAGGCCAATTCTAAAATCATCCATATCAGTTATATTATTACAATATGCCAAATACACACTATTAGAGTGCGGATAGAGCCCCCACAGGAGCATTTCCCCTTTACCCCACCGGGGCCCTTAGGCGAACCCCCCTTTAGGAGTACCTGGTTTCGGGCCTGTTATTACACTATACAATACCTGTAGGCAGCTCAAATCGGGCGTCAATTAAAACATTGTGACCTGTTGGATTACTTGTTCCTGTAATGTGCCCATTTTTCATTTCCACCTCTCGATCTAATGATAACCAATCACCATCCCCTTCCTACAAATTACAAAAAAAAAAATGAACAAAATTATATGTATTTTACGATTCATTTTTAAATAAACTTAGACAAATTTATTATTGTAGAAGGTCAAAAGTAAAAGATAACACTTAAGATTTGACACTCAATCTCATTAAAATAACAGGACTACACTTTAATAAAAAGTATCAAATGGACAAGATTGGTTGTATGAGCTCACGTAACACAATGGGAAAATGGTTGACTGCATGTAGGGTACGCCTATGATTTCACACTGCTCATGCCCGATACTTCTGTTCTGTTTCTACGACAACAGCAATGTCTGAATATTTGCCATCTATTGTAAAAGTCAACAGAATATATGTATTCTTAAGGGGGAATTCCTTCCAAAATTCACCAAAAAAATCCCAAAATTTCTGTGGAAATTCACCAGTTTAGTATTTTTAAAATAATAAACATATTTAGTTACCTGCATATTTTTCAGTTTTATTTTTGAGTAGAAAAAAGGTAAAAGTTAGCAAACTCTTTTAGGCTAGGACTAGACGATTCCGTTGATAATTTCTAGTTGCTATGGTAATACTGTATGTAGATCATATCCACGCAAATGTTACTCGGGCTATTCTACATTGTGTTTTTTCCCACAGCAGACATGGAACATATAGCTCACCAATAGTTACTAGATTCATCCGCTTTATTTTATAGGATCCACCCAAAAAAATCAGATTCTATTCTTAATTTGCATTTTTTAATGTATTTAGAGTAATAAAATGACATAAACATGACGGATCACTATTATATTTATAAATTGAATACAAAATTTAAGATATATATTTTTTTTGGACAAAATTGGACTTTGGAAGGAACGGGCCTATAAATAACTTTATGTAATTCTAATTTAAAGTGTAATTTTCAAAACATTATATATCCTTTTAACATATTCTATGTTTTTTAAAACAAAGATAAAGATGTGAGTATGACAATTGTTTGTTTAGTCAAGAGTAAGTTGGAGGGCTAGTCTTCCATTACGCTTAGGGCTTTTTTAGTTTTCTTGCTCTATTAAGCACAGAACAGATGGCCTCTTGCTTCATCATCCAATTGTGTTAAATCTCTATTATGTAATGTAGTAATGTAGTTCGATTTATAGAGTGCCTTATACAATATAGTCTCAAAGCCCTGTGGACCAGATGTTACACATTCATATGACTTTCTACGCCTCTAAGGGTCACTTCATGTCCTGCTGCCCGATACAGGCGCTAATTCATCTGTCCACAGCAGGGGATGTATGGACCAGTACACCGGGTAACCACCTAATTGTCTAGAAAGATGTACTGGGTTCTTTATAGTGCACACAAACCATATGTATACACTGGTTTATAGTCCTTATCCGAGAAGACTTGTTTCGCCACCAAAACCTTGGTGCGAGCGGGCCTCGAAATAATGATGTTGTTACTGCTGTGTTTCACGGTTCCCTGCCTTAACTGCTTGGCCATACAACTTGCACAATTATTATTATAACAATGTAACCTGAAAATTATCATAAGGAATTGTGGAAACAACTATTTCTTACAAGGTAAAATACACCATCACTTTATTTTGTTTATACTTGAATTTCTCTAACAAATATGTTGGAATAGCCTTCCTCACAATTTCTCAACTGAATAAGAACGAAACCATTAATAAGGACTCACTCCATTCTTTCAAGGATCCATTTCTGAACAATATGTTATGTAAAACATGTTATGTAAATATGTAAACATGTAAACATGTAAACATGTAAACATGTAAACATGTTATGTAAAATAAAGTGGAGATTCATACGTAGTTAGCATGTGTTATGTGTTTTTTAAACTTCTGATCGATATTGACAATAAGCATAATCACAGCAAATATCAAACTGTTTTTGTAAATTGCAGGATTAGAAAAAAACATATGAATAATCGTCCTAGCTTAGTGTTAGGTCAAGGAGTAACAATCGGAGACCTACTTTATTGTAAAGGTAGGTTATATCACAAAAATTTAAAGATGTATTGTAATATCTTATTCTGTGTGTTAAAGGCCATACCGTTTTAAAATTCCATTTCATAAGCAAAAAAAAATTTCATTTTAAATTTGACTACCTTGAATTAAATTTTTAAAATATAATTATTGAATATGCCATATTTATGTCATTTTATTACTTTTAGAAACATACAAAATAGAATAGAATTTTATTTTTTGGGGGACCCTAACAAAGATGGATGTGAAAAGTCTAAATCATAGAAACTAACAGCGAACACTTTCTAACTAGGTAGATCTACCATGTTAAATTACTAGGGAGATCTACCTAGAACCACAGAGAACTACATAGTAAGATAGTATATAATTACCCTGTCTGTTGATGTTATTAATGCCATAAGGTGAATAGGTAATTATTTTTTATGATGTTAGATCTAATTAATTAATCTAAAGGTTTATTCAGAATAATGACTGTATTACCCTATGTAATTGTAGAATATTACTGACCATATTCTTGGTAGTATCATCGTGAACCATACTGGGGGTGTTATATGTCTTCTCAGATAAGGACAATATTCATAGACCCAGTGTACAAAAACGGTTCATGTGCACTATAAATAACCCAGTAGATCTTTCTAGACAAGTAGGGGATTATACCCCGGAGTACTGAACTATATGTGAGGTCTCACCACAAAATGAGTCTCATGGTAGGAAAATCCAAAATTGAGTTATTGGTACCTTCTAATAGAGCATAAAATAAGCTGTAATTCACATTTTAAATGGCATTCATTGGAAAAGTAGATCCAAAGATATGAACATTTGAAGTTGTCGTGTATGGAAACATGGTTTTGAGAAAATCGTCCATAAAGCAATAAAAAAATAAACAATTAAAAGACTATAAATCTCAGAAAATCTGCATAAAATACACTTTCCTGCATAAAAACTGACCTAAAAGTATATTATAATTAAGTATAAGTACCCTACAGTAGTACACGTAACTGATTAAAACTAAATTTCTCAAAATTTTGACTTCAGACCTATTTTGGTGATTATCTCAATTTGATCTCACCTACGATGCAACTCATTTTGTAGTGAGACCTCACATATACGAACACTGCCATGTACAGACGAAAGATCATGGGTATAAGCTAGCACTTGCTGCACAACAGAACATGACACTTAGGAGAGTAGGAGGTCATGTGAATGTGTAACATCTGGTCCACAGCACCTACATCACCTTGAGACTCTTATTATATTATACGGTGCTATATAAATCTTTAACGAACCAATAGCCCTAACTCTCATTGCCATGTTAGTGGACAGTAGTCTACTTGAACCTAAAAATGAAACATAGCATGACTTCATTTCAACAGGGCCATTTCTACAACTTTTAAATACTAGCTAGGATATCTAAGCATGACCAGTCATAGCTAAGGTCCACAGCCCAAACTAACACATGCGGCACACCTACTTCAGGCTTGGAGTATTATCCTGACTTATACTTATCTCTCATAATGTATCAAATTATATTAATTTTCATTTATTGATTCAAATTTCAAATTGGCATTATCATCAGGGTGACTATCTTGGTCGCTGTCTCTGAGCACCCGGTCATCTGTGGCAGGGCAATGTGTTTCCAGTTCCTTTGTTTGGTCACCTAGGTAGGGGGCCGGGACCGCGACAGAGCGGGGACGGATGGCAACACTCCGCTGATTCTTGGCCACTAATTATTTTCTTTTTTTTTCATCACATTTTTTGCCAATACATATATCCATGCCTTCACCGCTATCAAACTGTTATTTTTTTTATTCCCAGGACCATTTGAAAACCAGTGCATTTAGCTTTATTAATTTGAATAGGGTACATGACACTGAAATGCCATCATGGCTAAATAAGTTATAAATAAAAATAAATCGTATCTGTTAAGACAGTGATAGATGGCACTATTCTAATATGACCAATACATAGTGCACTTATATTCAATTGCAAATACCAGTATAGTTGATCAACTTTTTTTCTGACTGGGTCAAATTTAATCCTATCTGGTGAAATTACAAATGAATGGATCAACGATTCAATTAGCAAAATATCACCAAATTAATGCGGGAACCATACTCACTTTATTGGATTGACGAATATTAATAAGTGGAACCCACGCTGTACCAAGTAATGTATCCCAGATTAAGCCTTTCGTCCAAAGTTCAATAATTAGACCATGATCTAATTGGTTCGTTTCACTGAAAGAAAATTGTGGAATATGTGAATTATTATGAAATTACAAAAGTACTTTTTTTAATTTCATTCAATTTATTAAACAACTAAAGTTAGAGAAGTATAATCAAATATAAAAACACATTATAATAATAATTTATAATGTTAGTATAATATAACAAACACTTTTGTATCAGTGGCACTAATCAAAATTAAACAACCACAATAAATATCAACAGATTAACACTAAATACTGCCAAGTATGTATGGTAACAGTAGGCAGCATAGGTAATTTAATATATACACAACAGGCCTATACAATTAGGCTTTGGTGCTACTTTAGTTTCACTTATTTTTTAGTTCAGAACGCTTTTTTTCCATTATGGTGTATCATTTACAAAAGGTATACAAAAATTAATTATATCCCTATCATGTTCGTCATCTGTGGAAAATCAATACCAAGTTTCATTAAAATTACTCAACTTTTAATTATTTTTAATTCAGTTTTGAATATTCAACAATTCGTATATTATTATAGGCGCTACAAATAAATTTTTTTAAATGTTAATATGTTCTTCGATGCTCATTTTACATACTGTGTATATATTATATTTTAGTGATGAATTAAAGTGAATAGGTCATATCAGAAAAATGTCTGATGGTAGAATCCTAAAAGACATTATTTATGGAGAACAAACACAAGAAAAGAGAGCACGAGGAAGACCAAAACTTAGATTCAAAGATCTGTTGAAGAAGGATATGAAAGCATTAATCATCCATGAAAAAAGTTGGGAAAAACTTATAATAATTGTACTTGGAGGAGTGTTCCATACAGGGCTTCAAAAATACATAGAACATGAAAGTCAAAGTTGCTATAGATAAAAGAGCAACAGGGACGGTCGTCAGGTACCAGAAGATGACCCTGTACATCTTTGTCACAATTGCAGTAGAACGTGCAAGTCATGGATTGGTTTGTTTAGCCGCAGCAAGAAATGTACTTGATAGCACAATCCATAGTTAAATCTGACTGTTAAAATATCAATTTTATTAACATTGTCTATATAACAAACAATGTTCAGCAATCATAAGACAAGAATTTATCTCTTAACACACCTCTGAGGCCATCTCTAGACAAAAATTTCCCATAATAGCATGCCCCTTGCAGACCCCCTAAAACTTTTACTTTCTACCGCCCACCTCTCCCAAATAGTATGCATCCGCCCCTGACCAGAAGATTCACATTGGAAGTAAGTATACTCTGAAATTTTGTGAATTATCAGTGCCAGCCTACCCTTTGAAAAAAATAACACTGTTAATATGGTAGATAATGGTAGTGACAAGGTAGTTAACAGTGTTAACCCTATAAAAACTACCATGTCAAGGGATACTACCAAGGATATGGTCAGCAATGTTGTACAAGTATGCATAGGACAATACAGGCATTATTTATAAAAAGCCCTTAAGGCATTAATAACCTTAACACTTACTAGGTAGTTTTCTGTCGTGATAGGTAGATCTCCCTAGTAATTTAACATGGTGGATCTACCTAGTCAGAGGGTGTTATATTTTATATACTACAAAGCCATCATATACCAGTCCATATTACTTTACTATGATTATACATTAGCAGTAATCATCATGAAAATTTACCTTCAGATAAAATTCTCTACACAAATTTCATTTTCATTAAGAATACTCAAACCGAATCCAGATCAGGTTAAAAATTTGTCATTAAGAAAAAGAGGAAAAAAACACTTGAAGTACCTGGCAACATTCCATTGCTGTCATAAAGTAATCTTCCGAAGAATTAAAACAATCTCTTTTAAAGCAATTTATGCACTCTGACAAATTTGCATGGTCAAGAACGCTGAAGATCAGAATGGCTTGGTACAAAAAAAAACGATTTTATATCTGCTTCTGAATTGTCTGAATTTAAGCACCTGTGAACTATGTCACTTCAAATATGTAAAACAATTTATAGTGGCTTGATATTTTTTAGCTTTTATCAATTTAATATATATTACATTATATGGCATTTTTTTTAAACAGTTATATTAAAAAATATTTAATTTATTATAAAAAATTGTAAGATATATATATTGAATTGACATAAAATTATATGATTTATTAATAATATTATGTACACTTCATGTAGTTTCAAGTTTGAAAATCAGTTTACATTTGCCCTCAGGGGTGGTGACAAAGGTGGGTTATTAAGTGTAAACAAATTAGCTCCCCCTTTTATGGAATCATTTTACAAAAAAAATAATAACAAACTACATCATTTCATCCTTTGCACATCAAAATACTACAACATTTTATGAATTCTCAACATAATCATGGCAAATATAAAACTATCATTAAAAATAGATCAACTGCCACCCCTCAGTGTTACTGTTATGTCATTGAATCAGAACAGTCAGCATTCTCTGATCTTTCCATAACAATGGCTAAAAAACACCGAAGTACTTAAATATTGTCATCAACTGCCATCCCTAAGTTTTACTGATAGTCATTGAATCAAAACAGTCAGCATTCTCTGATCTTTCCATAACAATGGCTAAAAAACACCTAAGTGTATTTTCATCAACTGCCATCCCTAAGTTTTAATGATAGTCATTGAATCAAAACAGTCAGCATTCTCTGACCTTTCCATAACAATGGCTAAAAAATACCTAAGTAACTTAAGTATTTTGCCTATTTTTCTGAGGATGATGATGATTGATTGATGACTGGTTGATTATAACTCATGATGATTGATGATGATGATGATGATGATGATGATGAAGATGATGATGATTGATGACTGACTGATTATAACCGGCGGTGGCGGGGGCGTCGGCGGGGGCGGCGACGACGACGACGATTGATGTCTGACTGATGACTGATTGATGATAATGATGACTGGTTGATTATAACTGATGATAATGATGATGATGATTGATGACTGACTGATGACTGATTGATGACTTATTGATGATTGATTGATTATAATTAATGATTGATGTTGATGACTGACTGACCAATTGATGACTTATTGATGATTGATTGATTGATTATAGATGACTAGAGGGTGAGCTCGCTTCGCTCGCTCACCCTCTAGTCGGTAAACGTCACGACATTCCTTATTTTCAACCCCTCCACGCA
>JAOTQE010071702.1:0-16883 GCA_025631205.1 Nesometra sesokonis
AAAATATATAAATATTAATAACATTGTTGTCTAAATATTCAGCAAAAATTGATCCCTTAAAACACCCCTGAGGCCATTTCCGGACATCTAATGGCCAAATTTTCCCGGGGGAGCATGCCCTCGGACACCCCTAAAACTTTTACGCTAACCGGCCTCCTTTCCGGCCCCTCCTCCCTTTTTTCAAAAGTCTGCATCCGCCCCTGGATATATATTGTTCTTATTAATATAAGAGAGCTGTTAATTATCTAATTAACAGCTCCCTGTTAATATTAATATAAAATTTCAAAGCCGATTTAAATATTATCAATGTCGTACCTTTTAGTAGTATGTAATTTTATTGCATATTAACATAAAATGTAATTTAATATTATTTTAATACATTGCTAGAGCTGCCCAAACGTTGGCAGAGACAAATAAAGTACAGTTAAAAATCCCTGTGTGGACTTCACATCTTAATGGCACTTATTCAAAAGCCAGTGTGTTCTTTTATAAATCCGTGCATTTTGTGCCTCTAGTAAGCGTCTACCTCCTGTAAGCGGCCGCGGAAATCTTTTGACTAAAAATGTTCATTTTTTGTATAAAATCTCCCATAAGTGGCCAACGGAAATGGGATTTTTTCAGACAACGTAATTTCTATACAAAATCCTTATATCCAATGGCCGAAAATCATGTTACTGCACCAACTTATCTTAAAATTATAAATTATATTTAATAAAAATATAAATTGTGGCGTAGAGGCACTTTGCGTTGACAAGGTCGTAAAATAAACACAGTAAACTATAAAGCATGTATAAGGGATTTAAAATAAAAAATGTTTGGCCCTCTCTCGGCCGAATTTTCGTAAGCGACAACCTCTCGTAAGCGGACATTTTTCCGGACCCGTGGGTGTCTACTTACGGGCGCTTCAACAGTAAGACCTTGTATTTCAAAACATTTTACTTATGTTAAGTTTAAGAATTGGAACATTTCATTCTCAAACTTTTTGAAAAGAGATATCATTTTTGTACGTTCTTTTTTATAATTGGCATGTTAGGCCTATTATAAACCTATAATTATATTAACTGTTATGTTTTGCTTTTTCAAGATATCGTGTCAAAATTCTCGGAAATAGTGAGTATATTCTTGGTTGAAGATTTATTTGGTTTTCGCCAGAATGTATAAAACCTCCGCGATTGAGACATCATAACAGTAGAACCACAACGAGGTTTTTGAACTAAAAAAGACGCAAACCGCGTTCATGCAGTGATTAACAAATATGAGCATCCGCAGATCTCACGCGCGCCTCTCTGTACGCGCGCGTAATTTTTTGCGTCTCTTTGTGGCACTGGTAATTTTAATACTCGATCACTCATTTCTTTTCTCCTAATTCTTCGACAAGCTCAGCAAGATCAATTCGTCCAGCTTTATTTAATGCAGTGAATAGCATGTCTATTCTGTTGTCACCGCGTTTTGTTGTTTTCTTCCATTCGAGTAGCATCGCAACCGTTTGTTCCTCCATATCGCTTGGGTGTTTTGTAGAGATTTTCTCTTGTTTGGTGTAAGGAACTCCTAGAAATGTTGCTAACTTCCGCCAATCGCTTCCAAGTTCTTCAGCCAAATCTCGGAACACGATCTCATTCAGTGGACAGTCATCTGCAGAGTTAATGACAATGTTAGAGTAGTGACTTAGTATGGTTCCAGCTGTGGGGAAACCGGGGTAGGTGTCCCGGTAGCAAAAAAAAAGAAAGAAGAAGCAAGGGGAAGAGGAAAAAAGGAGAAATTTTACCAGAAATGGGATCTATATAATCATCTCAAAAAGATAATTTAAATGCAGTAGAATGCATCTAGGCACACCTCTTGTACCCTCTCCAGACCCCCGCCCCAACTCGCGGCTCGTGGGCCGCTGGAAAAGTCATAATTGCCTCAGTAGTTTTAGATGCCTGACCCCCCTAAAACCTTTATTCTCTACCTCCCCACCCCCCTCCTCCCCTTTCCAAAAGTCTGGATCCGCCCCTGCCAATACATTATTAATAACCACCAGAGAGCATGCAAAAAATGAAATCCTTCTTGCTTAACCTACCTGATTTTTTTAGTTTAGATTGTACAGATGAATCTGTGACAGATGCGCTTGGACTTGAGAAGTTAGGTAGAGAAACGGCCTAAAAATATCAATTATTTTATTAAACTTGAGTTTCTAGATATATCCTGCACATCTGCGTTAAGTTTTATCCATGGTTGCAAACACGCTTTAGACGATTATTGTGATGAATTATCAGTAGGGCTAGATAAATGAAAATTTGATCTGGTCTGAATTACCGTTACGCGAAAAAAAGTATAAGTTAACCATAGTGCCGTCTGATGATATCTCAAGATTCAGGGGCGCACTGGGGTGGGGGCACAGCCGGCGCGCTCCCCTATTATCGGCAAACCGTAGTTGCGCCCACCCCCTTATATTAGGAGCGTCGGGTCTGAAATGAACCTCAAACTTAAAAAATAGGCATACATTTGGGCCAAAAAAGGGTACCAGAACACGGACCTGGAAGTGTTTCCAATAATAGAGATTCCACCAGTAAATAATAACGCCGTCCTTGTCTATTTTCCCAAAAATGTACACACTAAGTTTTTATGCGTCCAATCATATATAGTTTATAATGGTGTTGTGTACTTCATTAAAGCGTCCACGTATCTCTCCTTGTGTTTCGGCTGGAGGGTCGAAATACAAGTTACTAGCGCGCCGTCTTTCGGATGAGACGTTAAGCCGTTGGTCCCGTGTACAGAATGGCTCATGTTAAAGAACGCAGTGCACTCTTCGAAAAAGAGTAGGAGATTGTCTCCCGGTGTACTGCCCAATCACCACCAGAAGGACTCCACTGGAAATAAGTCCACTTCGGACTTTTGTGGGTTATCCTTGGTGTTCTACACCGAATAAATCAAATCAAATCAAATCAAATCTCTATACTTCGGTGCACAGATTGTAAAGTATAGAGACGAGTCAGTCCCCATTGCGTTTTATCTATAATTTCTCCAAATTAAATAATAATACAAATTTTTGTTTAATTAACCGGCTGTTCAATTCATGTTATTGTGTTCCGGTCTTCCAGTTGGTTAATTTGTCAGTCGGTCGGTCTGTTGGTCGCTTATCGGTCGGTTTTTATTACGATTAATGTGCTATTTCCTGAAGTATTAATAGTCCATTGCATTGAAATTTACCATGGTGCCACAAGAGAGTGGGAATAGATGTCCCCCACCCTCCCACCAGTGATAGATAACTCGGTAGGATGCCGTTTTGATATTCCCATCAAAATATTTTTCAGGTTAAATTAGGGTGTGAAGATTAAGTTTGTTAAGCCAAAATATCCCACCTCCTCTATCTCTATCTCCGAACTAGATTCTGGATCCGCCCTGTATACGTACCTCTACATCTCGGAAAACTGATCTTAAACCAAGTTGCTGCAACAGCTCATATATTTTAGTTTCGAAAATAATTTTATCAGCAGCCTGCGAGAAGTCAACATAGAGATGCCCGCCAAAAATAGTCGCTACCCAACCGTCGGGTGAATAGTCAGCCTGCATTTTGATCGGGATAAACTCTTTCTTGAACTGACGGATGCAGTTTCCTTCTGAGAAAACAATAATAAAAATATATATTCTTAATACATGATACTAGTAATCGTTATTGTAAATAAAATGCATTATGATCGGTTGTGGGGGAGGGGGTATGGTGAACCAGGTGATTGTTTAAAGAGAGTATGTACGAATAATTTGTTTTTCAATTTGTTTAGCTCCTAGTGAACCTTTGTTAAAAAATAATATATTAAAAGTCTATGACTTGCATAAAATGCAGGTTTTATTCATTATGTACCAGTATGCTAATAATTTATTGCCAATTTCAATTTCGAACATTTTCTGTAAACGCAAACTATAAGTAACAAACGGTTAGAAGATCCTTTTGCAGGACTTACTAAAACAAAATTCTTTATTACATCTTATGGACCTAAATTATGAAATGAATTAAATACAGAAATCATACATTGTAAAAAGTTTACTAAAATCAGAACTTATTTACTTATATATCAGAATCATTATATGATGATAATAAGATTAATATATGTTTTATCAACTTTATCTTTATGTATCAGCATGTTATTGTCTTTAATTTTTGGTTAACCAGTTTATTTTTGTCTATGCTAAGGGGTTGTGATGATACAAGTTCTTCTAATTTTGATCCCTGAAAATAATTTACATTGTCATTTGTCATATAGACCTACCTTATATTTTATTATTTATATCTGAGATTTTCAAATAAAACATGTTATTGAAATTATAGAACAAAGCAAAAACGATTAGGGCCTACAGTATTTGCATTAATATGGCATGAATTGGGACCCACTTTAATTAGTGGCACTTATTGTTCTTCAGTCGTCGTATTTTTTTTGTATGTCGAATAAATCAAATTTAAAATTAAAATTAAGACAAGTTCAACTGTTTGAATGTCAAAAAAAGTATATTCATTTGAAGTAGAGATAAAAACAAACAAATAATTTTAAAGTTATTGCCACAATTTTTACAGTTTATATTACGCAAGAGATTTAAAAAGCTGTAGTCGTATTAAGTGTGAACATGTGATTTCTGTATATTATTTATTATGCCGCTGAGCTAGCGGGTCCAGATAACAAGACATTCCTACTAGTCCATGATCGAGAACTACCGAGGGATGGATTCAGATTTTTGGAAGAAAGGAGGCCGGTAAAGGGTTAAATTCTTAAGGGGGTCATGCTACCCCAGGAAATTTTTGGGCGTCCGAAAATGGCTTTGGGTCGTGTTAAGGGATCAATCCCTGTCTTATGATTACTGAATATTTTTCGTAGACAAATTTTTAATAATATTGATATATTTTACTTTCCGAATGTTAATCCACCCCTTCTATGCCCACTTTTTTCTAGTCCATAATTACAAAATGCGTTACCTGACTTGCAATTATCACTGTTCTGATATTTTTCTGAGATACAAGTTAGGACAACAGCAGCATTCTTCACCGCATCTGCCATCGTGTCAAATATAAAACCATGCATCTTCTCCACGTCTATCCACACGTTGTATCCATGTTGCTTCAAACGATCTGCAATCTTTTTAACCATTCTGGTAAGATAAAATCAGGTTGATGATTTAACAGAAATATTTGAAAATGTGTTCAAACCTTTACGATGTGTGAAAACAATTGTAAAATGGTTTGTATGGTTCCATCTATTGCATATGTTTGGCATTTTTAACGCTCTTTCTTGCAGATACAAAATCGATTTTCCGTTTCATGTCTTGACATATGAAACAGCGCTTCAGTTTTCTGTCTCCGATATGAAGAACTTAATCAAGTGTACACATTTAGGAGGTTTTTACATCTAACCATTCTGGTACTAAGAAAAAAATCTAAAAAAGGCTATTCATGGTATTATTAAACCATTAAACTTACACTTGGTCGTCCCATTGGTAGCTCATCATAATATATCCTTTACTGGTGCCCTATGAAAGAAATAACAGAATTTTAAAATTAATTTTAAACTATTATATACATTATTAATTTACATAGATAATTCAACAAACAATTTTAATATGTTACGATGAAGAAAAAAGATGATGTAGAGACAATTTATGAAGTTGTATCCATAAAGGATCTGCTTTAAAAAGAAAAAGCCCACTTAATAAAGACATACTATAGTTATATACAGCAACTACTATGTACAACTGCAAGGCCTAAAAATATCATATTTGCTCTTCTCTTTTTGAGATTCCATGCTAGGGTTGGGAGCACTATCAACACTACATGTTATCGAGTTGCGAAGCACGACTACAACTCGTCTTTTTAAAAAATGTTTTTAAGATTTTATAATTGTTATTATTATTTCAGACATTTAAAGTAGATAGCCCTTTCAGCGATATAGTAAAGAGCCCACTTATTTTTTAACCATCTGTAAGAAGCGATTTGAAATTTTAACACATAGATAGCTAACCTTTTCCTTGTTACTAGATTGGGGTCTGGTAATTGAGAAATAAAGTAACTGCATCAACATTTTTAGTAGGTCTATGCCTGTCTAGGACCAATAAAGTATTTCATTTTCACAAAATATAGTAAACTTACAGCCATATTCAAAACTTGGTATTTTGTCCCAGTTGAAGGTTAAAAATAAACCAAAGCTGTTGTACTTCTAGCCGGTGAAATCTCCGTTAAAAATCATAGTCCATTCCATTGTTAGGTAATTTCTTCTCAAAAGGCGTGCATCCTAAGTTTGTGATTCATTTGTAAAGGAAGTTGAAATTTCCTGTTTTTTGAAGAACGCCATCATAAGCATATCCACCATATCAACGTTTTTACCACATTTTGTTCAAAGTTTTTTTTATATAAAAAACGTCAAGATTCTGAAACGTTCATGTTATTTTTACATCATTTTCTGAACATTTGATCTGATATATTTATATATTTAGGTATTCTTCTAATTGAGTGAGAAATGCCGCGATCTAGGTTTGAAGCACCAACCTCTTGCAAATATAATTCACATGGTAATCCTTAGTTTAAATATCTTCATCTATTAAAAGTTATTGACATTTATAAATTACAGATTCTAAAATTTTATTATATAATTAAACATTAATTTGCTGCCTATATATTATTCAATTTCCTTTTCTGAAACTCATTTTACTCGCGGTAGAAAAAACATTCAAATTCTCAGAGTGAACCATGCCTTTGCAACTACAACTGTTAGATATAACGTGTCAAGATTAATTGATGCAACTTCTATTCCGTTGGTAACTGTTACATATGTAACCAGACGCGGATCCAAGGGGGCACCGGATCCACTCCCCCTTTTTTTGACTCGGCAAAATAAAATTTTTTGCACACTTTGGACCTCTAAAAGTGCACCAGAGAGCATCTGTAAAGAAACATTTTCCCGGGCCCTATTCGGGCCCCGGATCTATACCTATTGCCATAAGTTTACTGTGAAAATCTCACACTTGTGTTTGTCCAAATTGACATGGGGTCCACTAATTCGAGCTCCGCTAGATTCGCCCCTGGTAACGAAAATTTAATTGAAAAATAACTAAAACTTATTTATGTGTTGTCAATGTTTTGAAACTTGCTAATAATTATATTGCTGGCCTTAATTATTTTTTTTTCTCTTTGTGGGAATTCCACCCACCTATATTTCAACGTAATGTGGTTATTCACCAAAATTTTCATAATTGATTATTTATATTCTATTACAGTAGTTTCATATTAAAAATATAATAGGCCTATACAAGTACGTGTTTATTTTTATATCTTCTTTGTACACTATGCACACAAAGTTACTTTTGCTTCCTTAGCTAACAACACAATATTATACGGTATGTCTAGCTACATATTAATTGTTACAAAAAATATTTCTTGATTTTTATACGATCATTATTATTTTTATTTGTTTATGATAAAATTGAAAAGTACAGTAAAAAAAAAGAAAAACAATCAACATGTGCTATACACCGAATCCTAATTTTCGATTGTCATTAGGACGAAGCACTTTACTTGTTTCTCGTTTTTTTTTTTTTTTTGGTTTTTTTTTTGTTATACAATAAAATTGGAAAAATTGGAAAGTGAAAGAATACTGCAAGTAAACCATTAAAAATCTGTGTTCAATTATAATCCTCTTGACGATTAACATAAAAACGGTTTTAAAAAAAATGTCAAATTTTCCTTTTTATCTTTTAAGCTGAGATTGAAAAGAAGGAAAAAAATATTTACAATGCCGTATTTATTTTGAATAATTAATTAATTTGCTGTCTGTCTTGTGGTGGCTCTCATGTTCACGATATCCTTAATGGAAGTCTCCAAACGTATATGAGTATTTTGATATTATGGATTGTATGCTTTTTGATAAATAAAAACACTTCTTAGTTCTGAATTCTGCCTGAGACACACATATATTGGCAGGTATCTATTATAGTTTACCAAATAGCAACTCTATAATGTTTATGAATTATTTTTGGGTCGAAAGTTATTGAGTCATATAGTATTTTAACAAAATATTTCATTAAAACAAATATAAATATATATTTTTTGAAGCATTAAGCCAATCTCATATTATTCCTAGAACCAGTCGTGGAAAACAGATCACATGTCAATTATTTCTGGTATTTTTGACCATAGAACAAATATAAACCACGAAGTTCTGAAACATTTAAGCCCAGTCGTTCCTGTGGTCGGGTGAAAATGCAAAATTCCAAAAATTGAAATTATTATCATTTTTAGCAACAGAAATAGAATACCTAGGCAAATGTATTCTCTGAACATTTTGAAGCTAGTTTCTGTGATTTGTGGTTACTAAGATAAAATAAATTTGAAGTATGTTACAGCCACGTTGGAAAGGCCCATAAAAGATTTCCATAGGATCTTGGAGCAATAATAGGATTACAGATTGAGAAACTATTTTGTTTATGTTTATTTTGACGCACTTAAGTTATCAAGACAGATCATTCAGTCTATGTAATATACAGTAATCAAACTCAACGTATGTTTATTGACAGAACTTAAATTGTATTGATATGTTAACATATAGTAGACAAACATTATGGCTGGTATTCTCGAAAGCGGGCTAACTTTAGTCCAGGACTAAATTCATATTTAATCTGAGACTAACTGACTATGGTATTCACAAAGGTGTTTAATGTTTGTCCAGATATGACCGCTGGAATACAGCAATCTAAATTTTGTTTGCCGATAAACTAGTTTTATGGATAGTCCAGAATCAACTAACGCTGTTCTAAGTTTAGTCCTGGACTAACTTTCGAGAATACGAGCGTAAATATTTAATTTGTAATAATTATAATCATTCGGGAGGTTTCGCAACTTCACGAAATACAAAAACAAAATGAATACGTCATCAATTCTATAACGTTTGAATTAAACACCATGAATACCGGTACCTGTCGATGTTGGTCAGTATTTTACGATGGTCAAAAACTCGTATATTTGATATTTTGAAACCATTTACCTATTTCAAAAATGGAAATTTGACGTATCCGATTTCGTTATCGTATTTCGTAAATTTGCGAAACCTCACTATTATCGTCGTTAAACTTCGAAAACGTACTTTTTACAATGCAATTAAACTTAGTCATAACATTTAACAAGTCAGTGTATTCGTAACTGTACAGAGTACAGTATTCGGTAGGCCTACATGTTAGGCCTATATGTCATAAATAGTAACCTCTGGCGCAAGAACATACCCTAATTAACATACTTATTACTGTGATGTATGTCTTTTAACTCGGGGAACAGTTGGCAATATCCTTATCCAATTCTGGATTGGTTCCTGGTTCTTTAATGTCAAGAGTATCATTAAACCACTTGACAAGATCGCGTCTTCCGATCGCACCTAGTGCCTCTAATAGTTTTTTCACCGATTCAGGTTGATTCCTATGTTCCTGATGCCATTTCCCTAACATTACGTAACAGCGACGGGTTTCGGTTTTGTAATCCTTTTGCAGATTTTCGATCTTCGAATTTGAAACATCCAGCTTGCGTGCCAACGTCAACCAGTGAATGGAAAGGCGATCAGACAAACCTCGCATTGTAGTCTCGGATAATGAACCTAATTTTAAACAACACTAGACCTATTATTTAAGGAGGTAATCTCAACTGAAATTTATAAAGTGCCAATTTTATGAAAAAAAAATGTATTTAAAGAGGCACTATTCTTGCATTATTTTGGTGCCAAAATAAACAAGCGTCCGGTTCTTTTGGTGACAATGTTTAAAAATTGAGAATTGAAAAATAACATTTTAATAGATTTTATTACGAAGTATTGCAAGTGTAATGCCATTGAAATACTAGGTTGTGATTTAAAGTTGTGGAGAGTAAAAACAATGCATGAAAGGTAAAGGACCGTTGGCGATAATAGAGATAATAAGGATATTTGAACAAAAAGAGGAGATTTTGAGAAGATGAAATGAAACGGCGAGATACGTAGTTATACTATTGTAAAGAAGAGGTATAAAGTATTAAGGTTAATTGCTCGTACCTCCAAATTAGGCCTACTACTGTAATTGAAACAACTAGGAGTAACAAAGAATTAACAAGTTCAACGTAATAGGACCAACCGACAGTGTGAAGTAGATATTAATAAATATGGTTACGATACGTACCTTCAGTATTGAAATACGAAAGACCATCTTCGTCAATCGGTGTATCCTGAAAATAAAATATAAAAATGATAAAAACTAAGTAACTTGACATAACTTGGAAGCTACAGAGGAGAATATATGTATATTTCACTACTAAAAACACTAAGTTTTCAAATGATAACTAATACCTTCACAATCTCAACATCAATTCTTCCAACCTCAGTCCACTTCTGCTCTTGGGAGTTCGCTAACGTTTCTAACACGTCTTTAATAATATTTTCAGTGGAAAATATGAATTGTCCATGGTATTTTTCAGAACCCCAGTTTCTCTCCGAATCTACAGCTTCAATTTTAAATTTCTGTTCCATTGTTTGGTTTTGATGGAATCCCAAAACAATGGCATCTTTTCGGTCGGTGACTGGTCTTAAGTTGCCTTCTAAGCAAACCTTCAGATGTTGGCCTTCCTTCATTGGTATATCTTTGCTTTTGTAAATGAAATTATAACAGTGTATGTCAATAAGTTTTTTGACAACTTCAGTGACTTGATCGGAATGTGCTAAGTGTACGATCATACTTCTGTCATCGTCTCTTTCATGACATAAAATGATGGCGGTGTAGACGTGGTTCTTTCGTTTTTCCAAAGCAGTTGCAATTCCAGGTAAATCTGTTACCTTGTTAGTTTGAAGAGCGATTACCTTTATGCTAAAGAGAAAAAAAACACTATATGGTAACATGAATGATAGTAGAGATGATAATGCTGATGGTTATACTGCCGCCGCCACTGATGCTGCTGGTATTGAGGCTGTTGCTGCTAATTATGCCGCAGCTGATACTGATAATGCAGCTATTGCTGCTACTGCTAATAATACCATTGATGTTGCTAATGATGATAATCCTGTTACTCATAATGTCGCCGCTGCTGCCGCTGCTGCTAATAATGCTACTACAGGGGCGGGTCCAGCCGAGATGGATTAGGAGGGGCGGGGCAATGCCAAGTTAGACAAGTAGAGGTGTAACATTTCAACAGAAAACTAACTTGTTTATGCTCTCTGGCGCATTTTAGCACGCACATAGTATGCAAAAAAAAAGTATTATTTTCGGGTGCAAAGGGGTGGATCTGCACCTGCGCTGCTGCTGCTGCTCTGTTTTGTTTTGGAGAGCTCCCAGACAGTTTATCTAGGCTCTAGATTACTTTTGAGCAATCCAGTCCAGCAAGACTGGCTTGTTTTTTGTTTTTTGTAGTAGTTGGTATAAATTGATTATTGTTGTCTATTGTATTTGCTTTTTCTTTTTTGGACAAAATAAATGAAATGAAATGAAATGAAATGATACCGCTGCTGCCGCGGAATGTCGACGAAGACGACGCCGACGACGATGATGATTATGATGATGATAATGTTGATAGTTATGTCGACAGCAGTAAGTCTCATTACTATCAATCATAGTTTTCTTATACAAATTGTCAAATATAAAAAATGAGAAAAATAATATCTTCTTAAAGGAAGATGTACTTTATGTAAAATCTGTATTTAATGTGTTTCAATTTTTAAACTAAGATTGACTATCTTTGTAGATGTACTATATTTTGTAAAATGAAATTAGTTCGAAATAAAGTTCTCTGAGAAGGGAAAAATAATGACTTTCTTTACTTTAATAAACTAACCTTTTACAGATGTTTTCCATTTTAAATCTTAATGTCCCTGCTGACACATCGGTAGAGACTTTGCAGGGAACTACTGACCAGTCACCGTCAGCCACTGAGTTCAATATATGATATTCAATTGAAACGACCTCTTCATCACTTTCTCCAGATTGCATCTCTCCACTTATGAATGTTACTTCATTTGTATCTGACATTTCTGGACAAGGCAGGATAATGTCACCTTGTAGAAAATGATCTGATTCTAAATCCTCTTCTACCACAAACGAAAGAAAAGGACTACTAGAAATGAGGCTAGCAGATTCTGGAAATTGCACTTTCAGATTCTTGATGACTGATTGAGAAACTGACTCCACCTATTCAAAACATAAAGTTAAAATGTAAATTTCTAACAGAAATATATCAAGTTCTTCTTGACTCCTGATAATAAACGTCATAATTATATATAATTATTTTAAACTCATTTTAATCGCTGTTTATTCTGGATTGTCGTTTCATATTGCTTTTCTTTACTTTCTCCCATCTATAACACTTGTCGAAGTTAAGTCTGGTTTCGGGACTATTCT
This sequence comes from Nesometra sesokonis, assembly GCA_025631205.1. Taxonomy (NCBI): domain Eukaryota; kingdom Metazoa; phylum Echinodermata; class Crinoidea; order Comatulida; family Antedonidae; genus Nesometra; species Nesometra sesokonis. Next base: position 12,358 of record JAOTQE010071702.1, read on the forward strand.
ACTCTCTCCATATGATAGGCTTTTACAGTGCTTCTATGATGGAATACGTCTTGTCAAGATCATGAACGCAATTGCCCAGATCCAGTACCGCTAGATTCTTTACAGGATCTTTCTTGAACGTACCTTGCTGTGTAAAAACTTTCTAAATGCAGCAAGGAAAATTAAATACAACAGTACTATGGGCATTCTTACCTGTATTTTCAGTTTCGTTGTTGATTTTATTGTGTTTTCTCCGTAGATTATTTTCACATTAGGGTCTCGTCTCAATATGATTTCTCCGCCTTCTTCTGAAATACAGACGTTTTCCACAGGTCGGTGGATGATAGCATACACACCAGAACAATTGACTTTTACTTCAAGAAATGCGACACCCTTGAATCAGAAAACAAGAAACACTATTAGGCCTATATCAGGGCGGACCCAGCGAAGCTAGAAAGAGGGGGCCAGATGCCAAAAAGTTGGAGAACCCCAGGTATAAGATTTTAACAGGAAAATGATAAAAATAGGCGTAGGTCCAGGGCCCACCTAGGGCCCGGGAAAATTTTTCTCTCCAGGTGCTCTATGGTGCACTTTTAGCGCCACAAAATTGTGCAAAAAATATATTTTTTGTTTCAAAAGAAGGCCCGGGTCCGTTGCCCCCCGCCCACTTGGATCCGCGCCTGAAACTGATAGCAATCGGCCTGGGTCACAGATGCTATACAGGGCCGTATCCAAAGTTGAAAAACAGACGAGGCGAAATCTGGGGTCCACGTAGGATCCCAGGGAATGGAACCCTCTGTTGGAGGTCAGAGGGTGAGTCTCCCTTAAAAAGCCAAATTGTAAACATTTCTGACACCTCATCTACCACATGCTGGCTACGGAACTGCTCTATGATGCACTTTTAGAAGCTCAAAGTGTGCAAAAAATGTGGGTTTTTCGGATAGAATGGTGGGGGTGGTCGGGTTTCCCCGCCCCCTTGGATTCGCGCCGGTATAGCTAACTTGTGTTGTGCGGACCGTGGATTTCCATGGGTCTTGCTCTTATTTCTTTGGCACTCTCCAGGGTCGGTATAAAATGTAATAGAGCACGTCTTTCGGAAGTATCGTTAAGCCGTTAGTCATTTGTGCAGCATGGCTATGTGGACGTTAAAGAACAGAATAAACTATTGAAAACTCTGGGTGTACTGCCCAAATTACCCAATTGTAAATAATTCTTTGTAATGGGTTATACCTCGTATATCACGTGTAATATTCAGAAAAAAAACGTAAAATTCAAATGGCTGAATAAAATCTAATAATAAAACATATTTTCGATCTGCAATTAACAGATACATACAAAAATTTTAATTAAAGCTAAAAATGGTATTATTGACACAGCAAGATTGCCAGCGGCCTCTGCGATTTGTTTGGATGTTTTGGGGGTTTCACGGAACATTATATTAGTTACAATACTTAAAAACGAGTAGTTAAATCCACCTTGTGTTCTTCAAATGTCTTCTGCAATTCATGTGGAGTTAGTTCTTTCCAAGTTACTCCGTCATCAGTGGAGGATAACACGATAAGTTCATTAAAGTCCTTGTCTCTAAATTCTTCTGGAATTGGCAGAGCCAGGTAAATAAATGGCTCTACCGTCTTCCATGCTGGTTCTAAACTGAAGACCTGACTTGCTAGAACATCTCCATCTTTCATTGGTAATATGATGTCCTGGGGTGGGGAGGTTGTCACAAAATGATCGCCACATGTTTGGTCAACTGGCGCTTGGATGACGCATATTAATTCGTTATTCTGGTCCTTTAAACTGAAATCACATTAAAGTGGAAGCCATTAGTATTAAACTACATAAGCGCTTGCTTATTTCGTTAACGATACCATGAAGAGGCGTAGACTTTTACGCGCGCGCACAGTCAACGCGCGTAGAGACACAATTTTTGACGCTCCTATTTGTTAACAAGCACGCGTGCGTTTTGCGTCTCTTTACGCGACTTTCTACACGCGTGCTTTGAAAGCCGCGCCTCTACGTCGTCACAGATGATGGTCTGCTCATTTAGTTCTTTAGGCCTACGTTTCAGAATACCTTATCGTTTTCCATTTTGCTGCATCAGGATCGTTTTGATCATCTAATGTTACCATTCTATCCTTAGATGTTACTTCTGTGTTTTCTGAAAATATATAAATAATATGGTTGCTTCTTCGTTCATGTACCGTAATTTAAGAAAACTCTGTGCTTTTGAATAAGCCTTATCTTAATAAGAAATGTGTATTTACTTTCCAAACTTACATACATCAAGCCTACCTGGTAGTTTCGTTGAGATATCTGCAGTAGCACGTAATTCTTTACTGTGTGTTTCTCTGGAACGTTGAAACTGTAAAAAAATATGTTTCAGATGTGAAGTTAAGTTCGAGAATATCGTTTTCGGTTATTTGAAATTATACTATTATACTAAGGCACCATTTATTTCATATTACATATGCAAACCATGAAGTCACAATACGTTTCAACTACCGGGAACGTCAATGCAAACGAGAAATGTCATTTCAAGTGAAATTTATTAAAAGGCTAGAACTGGTGGTGTTTAAGCCCTAACTATGCTGCTTATTTTACCACAATTTTTGACAAAACTACCGCGATCCGCCAATCTGATAGATCCGGAGCATCCAGATTGTTAGTGGAAAGGAGCTTTAATTGTCGTCACTAAACCAATCTCGATTGCAATTCATAATCAACGCAAGTATGTAGGTACGGTGAAATATCGGGTGGCCCTCAAAAAACGTCACTTATTTCAAACTTCACTAGCTCTGGTATTTCTAGAGGTGCAAGGCTGAAATTGTGGCAATATTTCCATTAAGTCTTTGTCATTAAATGCTGAAAATGGCAAGGTTCTGCATTTGGTACTTTTGTCACAGTGAAAAAAAAATAAAATGTGGAGTCAAAAATGACGCACCAGATGGCAGATGTCACTTATGGCACAGTGCCAAAATGTCTCCCTGACTGCAGATGTCTTTACCCAGGGCACAATTCTGTGTTTCAACAAAATTCTACTGAACTGAAAGAAAAATAGCCAGGGTCTGGGGGTATCTCTGGATGAGGTTAGGCACTGTATTTCTTCATGGAAAAAAAAGAGACTTTGCACAGTTTGTGATCAGGATGGAAGACATATCAAGCATTTGGTGTGATTAGTAAAGGAAGTTAAACCTCCTTTCATTTCAATTTTCGACATGCGTTTTTAAAAACTTCACTTTGAGGAGACGGTCCGACCAAAGACCTTTGAACTTTGCTAATTTATAGTCAATACAAAACTGTGTATGTATGCAGAATTTTAAGAAGCTGGTTTATTGCATGTGGGAGTAAGAGAGGATTGAATTTGGTGACGTTTTTTTTTTTGGGGGGGGGGCACCCGATATTCCAACTTCGTCATTCTTACCTACCTGATTATTGTTTTCTAGACAGTATTCCAAATGCATCATACTAGCCTGGAACTCGCTGTCGTCATTTGCATTCGAGAAATCTACATTGTTAGTCGAACGTCTCTTTCCCCAGTTGTCAATCGCAATTCCATCCTCTAAAGTGATGGTTATGTACCCCTTTTCGAACTTCGCGATGGATTCACCAACTATCGAGAGAAATAAAAACTTAAAACATAGTCATGGTGATAAATTAGGATATTCTTTGTGGGGCTGGGGATCGGGTGGATCCAGGACTTTGATAAAGGAGGGCGCAATATTTCCGGCCGGGTTTCCCTTTTCAAATCTAGCAAACAAAAAGAATCGTTGATTTCCCTGTTTTACGTGTTGTTGGGCTTTCCTTTATTTTGTGGGTTAATTCTAGAGGGCTCGCATTAACTATATGGAATCGCAACTTTACTTTGACGATATTAGGGGGCGCACCGGAAGCGAACCCCCACCCCCCCCCCCATATGCAGTAAAGTAACAGAGGTCAAATCCTTAATACTGCACTATAGGCTATTACATTATGTTGCCGGGTGAATTTATGGAGATAACAGTCTTATAACGCCCCCATCCCAACACTCCAATTTGAACATGTTTTGGTTGGAATTAAGGCAAAACTGCCTGCTACATAAATCAAGGAGTTCAAATAAGGACCTAAGGTAAAAACCTGGGCATAGTCTGTGGGCTTATGTAAAAAAAGGAAAATTTTGGGTAGATTCTTGTAAATTAAACACATCTACAAACATCACAGAATGAGAAAAAAGTGGATTCCAGTTTTTTCATTACATTTTCAAAATGGCCGCCTTTTTAGCCAAGTTGTTTGATTTTTGTATTAAAAACTGTATTAAAAGGCGAGCAGATTTACAGGTTTGAGCTAGTCAAACAAATTGCAAAAGTTTCGGGGTTTTTTTTTTTTGCTGTTTCAGGTTCATTATGTAGTACTGAATGATACAACAAAAGACGCAAGTTTCATCCCAGAACCTACCTAATTTGCATAAATATGCAAATTAGCTACCACAATTAGGAAAAAAACTAATTTTCTAGAATTTTTCTGTACTTAGTCATTCAATTTTCATAAATAAAATGTTCAAACTCATGTTT
>JAOTQE010071713.1:0-16878 GCA_025631205.1 Nesometra sesokonis
GGGCCTACGGTTTATAGTCCTTATCCGAGAAGACTTGTTCCACCACCAGAACTATGGTGCGAGCAGGCCTCGAACCCATGCTGTTAATTGCTATGGCTCACGGTTTCCTGCCTTAACCGCTCGGCCACACAACTCGGAAATGGCTTCAGTCATGTGGGAGGATCAACTCTTGCTGAATATTTTCGTTTTATGACAAAGTATAATAATATCGATATATTTTACTTTCCGAAATCCACCGCTAGGTGCACCAGAGGGAGGGGCGGAGATGGAGGGAGTTTGAAAAAACCTTATATTTAATCTGTATTTTTTTGTGTTTGCATACTACAGGCCAACATGCGCATGGGAGGGTAGGGTTGGGGAGTTTATACTTTCTTACAGGGGGTTAGTTGATCCAACTTATCTTTACGTGCCACTATGGGAAAATTTCACATACTGTAATACTACTGCGTGTGCAGGCAGGAAAGAAGTACATACAGTATACTTACCTTCGAGAGGGCAACAACTTACCCAGAATGTTAGTCTTGTGCACATATTTTTTTCTCTGCCTTGGCATTTTGCTCACAAAACCAAATGCCTCAATTTTTCTTATGCATGAGACCAATTTGGAGATACAGTATGAGCAAAATACAATTAAAATCGCCTGCCAACAGAAATCAGCATGATTGTATAACTTTTTATTCTTGTCAAATCCAAAATGGGTGTCTGTCTTGACATGCAATGGAATAAAATAAAAGGTTGGCAGTTATAGTTGACGACTATAGAATTTATATTAGCTCTATTAATCCATAAAAGAAGTTTTATATATTTCTTATAGATCACCAATTTTACAAGAAGTCATTTAACAATTGGAATAATTCTGACAGTTATCAGAAGCATATACTGTAATGACGTCATATACCAAATATGATTTCCTCAGAAATTCACAAAAGGATCTACTGTACATTACTATAATACTCCAATCTCCAATGCACCAAATAGTACTATTCACTTCCGAGCTCCCTTAAGCCCCCCAATCCCCCTCCAAATCCCCTCCCCAGCAGTAAAAGTGGTGAACTTCAGCCAATTAATTCTAACCAGCAACGGTAATTGGCACAATTTTTTTTTTTGCTCGGCACCGTAAAAACCGAAAAAATGGGGCAGCTGGTGCCTTGTGTTCATCTGACTCACCGCATCTGAGAAGCGGCAAAATAGCCTACTAACTTTCAACAGTATCAATGTTGTTTGGCAGGTACAGTATATGTTTGTATACTATAATACATCACTAGGGCCTAGCCAAAAATAAATTGAAGCAAGATTACACAACTTAACATTGTTTTTATTTATTGCACACCAATAGGAGGGATAATACTGTAAACACCAGGTACCTAGCATTTAATTGTATAACTACTGTATTTGAAATTAAAGTTTCCAACTATATATACCAGTATAATTTTAAAATATTTATGTACATAAAATAATTGCAGGGGCGGATAAATTATGGCATACATATTATAGGCCAGACGTCACACTAAAAAGGTCACCAAAAGACACAATATGGGGTAATTGCTTTTTTGCTTGTTAAACTCAAAACTAGGAACCACGGCAACTCAGATCTGGGAAAGTCTGCTCCCACTCCCCCCCCCCACCACCATCCCCTGGGTCCTGGATCTGCCATTGAATCGTTAGATAACACAAATAATAAAGAGGCCATGACCTGCTTACATTTTTATTGTATACAGGTAGAGATTTGCATAGAAATAAAATTATGTGAATGACCAAGGTACTAATATTTTCTTATAATACACCTTCATAATTTTTCCTGAAATACTCTATTAATTAAATATATTTAAATATACAAAATAAATATGGAACGTACTGTATACTAAATATTATTTCTTTGGAAATTAAATATAAAAATAGTTTTGAATAGTCAATTAAATAATTACCTAAGTTTATTTAAATAATGGATACTTTTACACTAAAAGTACAGTATAGCACAGTTCTCAAACAATACTAAACACAACAATTAAACACAACTCTTAACAAATATATTGTACTGTACTGGCAGGAACAAGCCCACACCACTGAATATGAAATCATATCAATTTCAAGGGATGGGGTCATAACACCAAGGAACCAAGAGCACCTAAGATCAGGGGTGGATGCAGACTTTTGAAAAGTGGGGGGGGGGTGGTGGTGGAGAGTAAAAGTTGTAGGGGCCAAGGGCATGCTCCCTGGGAAATGTTTATCCTCAGCCTTAAAGGCATGTTAAGAGATCAATTCTTGTTTTATGATTGCTGACTAGTTTTTGTTTTATAGAAAATTGACATTTTACTTTCTGAAAGTAGTGACTGGAACCGGTCTGACCCCTCTAAAACCGCCCCTGAAACATAAGATTTTTATACTGTACTCAGGCCTTGGAAGATAAAGATTGCTACATGAGTGGCTTGTTTTGAATAAAAATGACTCAAAAGTCGGTGTGGCCTTATACCCGAGCTTGGAATTATGTCTGGCAGTACAATATATTTGCTACAAATTGATATATTCTATAAAAATATGTGGCAAAATCTTTTACAACTGAACAGAAAACTATAATTTTAATTTATACTAAATCTTATAAAATAGAGCTATAGCACCAATCTATTTAGATATTCCACCAAGGTTTAATAATGCCCCTTTCAAACCACTTTGCAAACTGTGGAGGTTTGCACACAACAGAATGTCATCAAAGCCAGAGTTCTGTTGAGTGAGAATGTACAAAATTAACAAAACAGTTTCGGTGTTTGAAACATCAGAGTTAAATAGTTGCATGTACTCTGCTCTTCAAACTCTGGAGACATACATGGACACAATGTGAAAGGTACTGTGTTGTTTAAAAAGTCATTCTCATTTTATCAAGTTGTTTTAATTTTAATAAAAATCACTTTTATGCTTTCAAACTATTACAAAAAAATATTAACAAATTAAATATGATTATTATGAATATGGTGTTTTATTGTATTTCTGTTTTAGTAGAGGGCAGTGTTTGTTATTAACAAATTCCGGTGTTTTAACGCAAGTGTGAAAGGGTTATCCTCCGGTGTTTATAGTTAACATGAATGTTTGGAAGATTAAAAGTGCTACCCAGATGTTCAGAAGACAAGATAATATTTTTCATCATAGTTTAAAGAGATGATGATGAGCAGATGATCTCGGATCTCATGTCAACATCCTTCAGAAGAGATGAATAAATGACCACTGCGGATCTCATCATGTCTACGTCTTTTATCAAAGATGAATAGACGATGGCATCCTGGATTCCATCGTGTATACATCCTTTAGAAGAGATGATTAGATGGCAATATCCCAGAATTCATCATCTGAACATCCCTTTCATGTAGGCGCGGATCCAAACGGAGCCCAAATGAGCCAGCCCTCCCCCATTTTGACTTGGATAAATATCATTTGAACTTGAAAATTCTGTGAAAATTGCCTCTCAGATACCCAAAAATGCATCTTGTTTTTAAAATGGCCTAGAGAGGATCCTAGACCCCTAGAAACAACAAATTTGGCATGAGGCCCTCTATACGGCATCAGCCCCCCCTCTATCCATCTGCTGAATCCGCTAATGAGACGAGTTGATTTGATAAAAAAATTCATCTCTTCTAATATATACAAATGGTGAGAAATGTTCTCTTGTCATCTGAACATCTGGGTGGCACTATTAAAACTCCATATGAATGGATGCTGTTCTCTGGTGACACTTGAGTCGAGGTATTTTCCTAAATTATTTCTGTGTTCAGTGTGAAAGGGGTACTATACTAGGAAGGTATAGAAAAATGCATGAAGCACAAGCACCTACGATATCTTAATGTAAGGTGTGGTATATATATGCTTATATTTATTAATATTTTAAACTGACACCCAATTACATTGATGTATATACAGTTAGCGTGTCAGCCTCGTACATACAATGGGGAAAGCACTATGGGAGGCCATTAGAGCCAAAACTGAAACTCAACCAGGTACAAACTTAACAAAGAAAGAGAAAAGAAAACTAAAAGGACTAAGAAAAAATTCAACAAAAAATGGCAAACCTATCGAACAAATCCAAATCCTACCAAACAAAGTCAAACTCAACAAGGAAAAGAGAAATGCTTCCTATTTTGACCCTAATGGCGCCCCATAAAGCACAAGCTAAAATTGTAGTATTGGTCCTGACAAAACCTCACATTTCTTCACAACATTTCAGCTGCGGCTGCCAGATTTGATTCAACTAACGCACGCTTCAGTGAAGATACCGTTGCCGTGATACCATTTTCAGTCTTCCATTCTTTCAAAAGTTGCTCAGCCTAAAAATAGAAAAAATGTCATATTTAAATTGTATACAAAAATTCAATTAAGTTAAAAATCATTGGTTGTCGGTACAGTAACTCTACAATTGAAATTGTGTAGTGGATGCAGATGTTTTAATTCTTCACAGGCTCAGGTCTGCTAATGCCTAATAGCCAAACAGGAGCAACCTGCAGAGATAAAGCTGATACATATCCACATGTAACTGACTAGAGCGGACGAATTGGTGTAAAAGAACACAATGGAGTGTGTGATGATGATGGCAATACGCCTAATAGCCAAACAGGAGCAGCCTGCATAGAGAAAGCTGATAAATATCCACATGTAACTGACTAGAGCGGACGAATTGGTGTAAAAGAACACAATAGAGTATGTGATGATGATGGCAATGACTATAATATGATGATAATAATGATAATGATTTATATCCAATTCAATTTTTAATTTTAATTTACATTATTGCTTTGTATGCCATCAAGGGCTATTATCCACTTATAAAACAAATACATGCATATTACAGTGAAATATAGTAATATACAATATAAGGCTTATATACCGGGTGGGCATAAAAAAATTTCCCGTACTTTGACACTGGATATCTTCAAAACCCTTTTTCGTCAGTTTCTAAAAATATACACATTCAAAGAACATCATGTTCTTAGTATACAGACCATATTTCAAATTTATCCGTTAAGAATTCTGTTCATGGGACCAAAAGCAATATAATGAGCCAAAAATGCAACTTCCGTAGATTTCTGTTATGTATATTGCGCGCAATCTAAAATTGAATCATTTTCATCCATGAGCCCATTCTTTTTCTCTTCGAAAACTTATTTTTAAGGTTTCTGTGAAACTATTTTCTTTTCTGTTAATTATCATATTTAAAATTTGTGTTTGCTGTACAATTTTAATTCCTGTTCTTTGGTCATATTTCTCACATAACTTCGAGATACTCGAGGTTCATCAGAATCTGTTCCTTGTAATTTGTCAATGCAGATATTTGTCTTCTGTGAACAAAGTGCTTTTCCATATTATGAAAATATGTTTTTGGAGCAAACAGTTTTGGGTCAACGTCCACTGCACAGCTTCCCTTCTAGAATGCCTGTTCTTTCAATTTTATAATCGTATTGGTAGCGGAACCTTTAATCTATTTTTTTTTCCTCATGAAGTAAAGAATTTCCACATTTTTTTCTCTCTCCAGCACTTTTTTTTAAACATGTTGCTATCAATTTCTTGTTTGCACCAGACAAAAATATCTTGATTCCACAAAACTCATACTTCACTGGCAGAAGACTATCTTAAACACTAGTGCCACACAATTTTTTTTATATGATCCTTGATTGATCATCGTGTGCTCTACTCATGACAGCTGACACGCGATATAATGTGGGTCACCGGAACGTGTGTTTTGGAGGCTATGTTTTCATTTTAACCCTGTTTAAAAACTACTAGGGCTATAGACTTGAAAATTGGGTAGTATAATACCAACATAATGTCATTTGAATGTGTTAAGTTTTAAATAGTTTGACCAAAGTATAGTGGAGCAATGCATCACCAAAGTACGGGCAGTTTTTTTATGCCCACCCGATATATAACTAATTCATAGACAGGGCATCTCTGATTGAACTAATGTACAGTATAAATTATCAGGGTCAAGATTAAGAGATGAAAGAAGACCTAAAGAAAATGGAAGGGAAGATTTATAGAGACGATCAGTTTTAGAAGGACGATTTAGAAAGTTTAGGTGACGAGATTTCCTAAGACTAATAAAAGATTCTCGACATGATGTAAGAAAGGGATAAAGGGCATGGTCAGGAGTTTTGAGGATTCGACAAATAGCATAGAGTGTGAAAAATTTGGTTCTCTTTTCAAAAGTAAAAATGCTATAATCAGACAGAATATCAAAACATGACAAAAATTTTAAATGCATTCAGATGCATGCCAATAATAAGGGTTAAAAATGTTGTTGCCCAAGGCTGACTGACCAAAATTTCAAAAATATAAATAAGAGGTTTTTTTCCTTTTTTAACATTTCCCTATTTCATAAGTTTTTGGCTAAACACATAAAATGATCCAGAAAATTGTAGAAAATACATAAAATATCACAAAAAAACAAAGTTTTTAAAAATTAAAAATAGTCAAGTTAATGAAAATACAGTAACAGGTGTCTACTAAAAAAAAGATTGTCATTTTAGAATGAGGGTGAAGTGGAGGGTCACGACCACTGTGACACCACCACCCACTCCTACAATAAATCCAACACTGAGATAAGAGGGATATTGGATTCTTTTTTAGATTAAGTCCACAGGTGGCTTTTCGAAGGTTTACAATATTTGGTAGCAGTGGCGGCACTATGGGGGGAAGGGCTACAGCCCCCCCATCAGGGAACCTTTTCCCCCCGTTGGGGAGAAATTCAAGATTTCGTTGGGGGCCTAGTAGGTCCAGTCGAGCCCCCATTATACCAAATGGCCTAAAAATTACTTTTTTCATTTTTTTGTTGCTTGTCAAATTGAAAACCGGGAACACGGCCACCTCAAACTTGGACTATTGATCAGGGTTTGCCTCCCCTGTCGGGACATTGCCCTGCCATCGGGAATTCCTGGTGCCGTCACTGCTTGGGAGTATGCATAATATTTTCATATCAAAGACAATGACCTGTTGTCTCTTGGTGGTGAAGTTCTCCTGAATGTCTTTCACTTCCATGAAGGTGAAGCCTAGTTTATTAGCCAGCAACAACCAATCTTTATCATAAACATGTTTTGCCACCGTAATCAGCTGTTCTTCAGTAGCTACAGGTCCTCCCAAGGATGTTGGCCGGGTCACTTTTGCAGATGGTTGCTGAAAAAAAAAAGAGATTAAGGTGTATAATCGTCCATAATCAATCATGGTTACAAGCATTTCGGATAACAAATTTTAGCGATCAGATTTATGCCAACTATTAAGAAAAACCAAAATGGAAAGAAGGAGAGAAGCTCAGTAAAGCCTGTTTTCCTGTTTTTTGATCATTAATTTTACAACAAGAAAAAAGGGTCACTTTCAACGTTAAAAAAGTTAAACCGAGTTCAACTTTGACGATTTGGATCGTTAAATTTGGGTGCTCACGAGGCAACACTGCCCGAAGCAAGAATTTAAATATTTTGGGCCTAGAAATAAATCACATATTTTGTTTATTTATTAAATTTTTGGGAGTTGTAACTTGCTTCAGAACATAAAATATACAATTATCTAACTAATATATAAAAATTGCTGTTGAAGAGTTCGTTAAATTTGTATTAATGTGATTTTAATTCGTCGCGAAAATTTACAAATTTCGTTGCGCACAGCGTAGTAAATAGCAAAAATAAAGCAGTCCAGCGTGATTTTAATTTTATCGTTAATTTTTAACTTTTTTGAAGCGATTCAAAACGCTGTTTCAAATTGGCAATTTTGGAATAACGATCGACAGGAAAACAGGCTTTACATGAGGGCAAAGATTGGAACACATCAATTACATGATACACCAATGCATCTGAAGTGATGAACAAAGTATCAACCATTTGAGCAGTATTTGTTTCTCAGTGCAAATAGCTCTATTTTCTCATTAAAGGATATTGTAATTCACAAATACATGTTTGAAATAAACACAACCATCAGCAAGAAAAACCTAACATTACCATTGCACTGTATACAGGATTTTCTTCCCACAAAATACACATTTATATGACGTAAATTTCTAGTTTAATTGGTTAAATGAAAGGAATATATTCTGAGATTTGAAAGTGTCAGGGCAGATAAGTTTGAAGAAAGAGGAAGTATGTTTTCCAAATGACATGAAGACTTCCAAGAGTAAGTGATCTATCATTTAACAACAATAATACTGATTGTGATCTGTTCATAAACAGGCTTGCATGCTAACGTGCTCAGAGCTCCCAAGTTGGAAATCCAGAAATCCTGGAGATTTTGTCAGCCAAAGTTCGTAACTGTTTTGGGGTACTATACGGGCATTTAACATTAAAGTTATAAGAACAATGCTTTGAGTATTACATATGAAAAGGTGTTTACTATTAATTGTTACAATAATTAATAAACAAACCTTCAAAATACCAGTGTCAAAATATTAATGAAAATGTTACATACTGTTATATTGCTAATTTATCAAAAATCCTAGAGATAATCATGAAAAATGCAAATTCATGGAGAAAATTATTTATTTCCTGGAGCCCGGGAGATGATGCAAAATTCTTGGAGACTCCAGGCTAATCCTGGAGACTTGGAAGCTCTGCGTGCTTGCCTTCAAATCTTGAGTTTGAACTAGGTTTTATCCCACGACCAAACAATGCTACTCTCTAAGTCTCATAATGAGACTGGGACAAGAAAGCATGGAATAGAGCTCATCTTGTAAGTGGCGAGAAAACTCACTGTTGGATGTGACAGGATTAAATAAAAAAAAATTAAATTCTGAGAAAATTTATTATTTTTAGGACAACTAGAAATAGAATTCTTGAAGTTCAATGCTAGAAGCTTTGCCTACCTTAACAGGACTACTGCTTGCTCTCATACCATCTTTATCATTTTCTTGACTAATCTCAAATTTCAGAATTGCTTCTAAGGTGTCATGTGGTAAGGTCGTGACCCAGGAAGTGAACTGGTCTTCTGTGATGGCACCATTACCATCCTTGTCGATTTGCTTTAGCAATACCTTAGCTACTCTTCTCAATGATTCCTGAAATAAGAAAAGATTTTGTAATTGTAATTAACATGAAGTATACTTTATTGACTAAAGCTTATACAGTATTCTGCTTTTGGTGTATTGCGCCATCCCCAAAAGACATTTTTCCGAAATAATTAAAGTTTCTCAAAATATTTTTTTTTTAAATGTTTAATATCATCTTTTACAATAACATTTTAAAGAAACAGTACCATAAGATGGTTTTCAGATTAATACAGTATTCATCTGGCACTAAATGCATCCCATAATACAACTGAACCTCCCGTAAGCAGACAGCTTCAGTACTGGGAAAATTGTCCTTTTACAAGAGTAGCCGCTTAAAAAAATTTGGCCGATGAAGGCCACACATTTTAAACTCCATACACATGCTTATGTCTGGCATTTCATTGGCTTACAAACTCAAAGAGCCTCTTCTTATGGGAGATAAACTATCTCGTACAAAAAATGAAAATTGTAAGTCAAAAAGTGCTTGTTTGGAAGATGGCAGCTTACGAGTGGTACCAAATGCATTGATTTTAATCAATGGTAGTAGATTTTTAAATGAAGGCCAAAATTCTAATGTCTTTGAATGTACTGTACACAAAAGTACATTCATGATATTGGGCGTTTAGGTTTATTTTATTCATTTGAGACATGACACAACGGGGCCACCGAGTTGTAGAAAGATTGGGGACTTGTTGACATGTTGAATTTTACATGGGCTTTGGACTGGGGGGGTGGGAGGTGGATTGCCATTCGTGGCAGGATATGCACAAATGAGTTTACTGTTAATTATTGCTTGCTTATTATTAATAATAATAATAATAATAATAATAATAATAATGATAATGATGTACAACGCGCCAGTATCCATCTAGAAGTTGCTCATGGCGCTGTGGACCAGATGTTACACATTCCTATGACTTCCTACTCCCCTAAGGGTCACGTCATGTCATGCAGCCAGTACTTGGTTGTACTTGCGCTACTTCAGCTGTCCACGGCAGGGGTCATGCATGGACCAGTACACCGGGGTAGCCCCATACTCATCTCGAAAGATGTACTGGGTTCTTTAAAGTGCACATGTGCTGTTTGTGCACTCTGGGCCTACGGTTTATAGTCGTTATCCGAGAAGACTTGTTCCACTACCAGAACCATGGTGCGAGTGGTCCTCGAACCCGCGCTGTTGTTTATGCATAGTTCACGGTTCCCCTGCCTTAAACGCTTGACCATACAACTCACATAATATCAGTGACTTTTTGCACAACTTGGGGGTTTTGCCATGACTAGTCTCATTTATTTGTTTTTCTTATTATTTCTGTAGTTCTAGCAAAGAAGATGTTGGTGAAATCAGTGGTTTCTCGTTGTAAGGACTTTACTCTTGTAAAGGGACCACTAAATAAATATTGTTGAAAAATTATGGTAGGATATCTATCATAAATACCTTACTATCTTCTAAATACACTTGTGAAAGGATCTCTATCAGCACATCTTCATTCAGTGGTCTTCCATTGTTTAAAACAGCAAATACAGCTATCAATATTTAAAGAAAAAAAACATTCTAAAATCACCAATTCACAAACATGTGTGAAGCTCAAATACATGTTTCAGATTTTAATGCATATCACTCAGGAATGGAGCCACAAATGAGGCTAGTCATGGCAAAACCACCATGCCGCACAGGAAGTTACCGAGAAAAAAAACAAATAAACAACAGGAAATATACAACTACAAAGGAAATTGTTGTATTTTTGCCCAATAACTTCAGTTATAGATGTTCAATTTTTATAATTGTCCCAGCCATTTTAAATCTGATAAAAAGTGTAATATGGTTTTAACAATAACTGAATTTTGGGATTTTCCTACACCTTGTTGGTTTTGCTGTGACTGACATGCCTCAAATGTTAATGGTGCATGTTAAAAACTTTAGGATAGCTGGGTATTTTCCAATTCACTTAAAGTTATATAATATCCATTAATTTCTTGAGTGGTTGATGGGTAGCAACTGGGATAGGTGTATGGCCTTGAAATTAAATTTAAGGTTGGTGGCACACATTGAACCTACCTGATGCAATTGAAGCTATCTTCATCTTTTTTATCATTTCTGATTAAGGTCAATCCAGACTAACAAATTTTATTTGACAAAAAGCTTTGATGTAACCATATACAGTATGATAATGATACATGCATGTATGGTATTGCTGTGATGTCATCATGACCAAATATAGGTATCAGTTTGTCAAAGAAAATTTGATAGGCTGGATTGAGCGTTAGGGAAAAAAACCGTTTGCCCAGGTCTAACCATCCAAAAAATCTATAAAAAAATCGGGCAAACATGTTTTTTCAATTTTCGAATCACCTAAAATTGTTGATAAAATATCCAAAAATGTGCATAAAGTACATAAATTTATCATAAAAATTATATGAAATGTACAAAATTATACCAAAAATTAGGGTAAATCAGGAAAAAAATCAAATTGCAGAAACTACAATGGAGCCATTATTGTTGTTTGTTTGTAAAATCACAACAACAATAATTATTCAAATTGCTGTACCCGCTGCTTCATTGGGCTCGAATCTAACTCAGCCACTAAGCACAAACTTTGTGGTCTAGAGGTATGATGCTAGGCTAGTGATCTGGAGATCGTGGGTTCAAGTCCCACCGAGAACAACTTGCGAATATTTTTTCACAAGTGTTCTCAAATGTACTGAGTATTCGGTACATTTTCTACGTCAGGTTGGGCAAAACTTACACCTTACAATGGAGTCATTAATAAAAAAAATTCTGACTTGACTTGACTTTTTTCAGTTGAGCTTGAGAAATACAAAGATATAGCCTACCACCAATGACTACATTGCAAATGACCGGATGTAAGTCAATTCTGAATAAGGTATTACAAGTGCTAAGAAGGTATAATGCATACTCCAAGCAATGAGATACATGCCATCGTGATAGGGTTCAATATTTCGGCATTAATTATGTCATCATCAGGACTGATCATTCCAAGAAGACTTGTTCCATCAGCAGAATCATGGTGCGAACGTACCTTGGACCAGTGCTGTTATTTTGCTATGGTTCACGGTTTTCCTGCATTAACCACACAGCCATATGACTCGAAAAATACATGTTTAAAATAATGCATACCTCTAATCTTGCCCTCTGTTGATTCATCCGAAAACCATTTAGAAGCTGCACAGAAGGTTTGGAAGGTTATAGCACCGTCATTATTTTTAGGAAATTCTTTAAAGATCTGCAAAAAGGGTACTTTGTTTAAATAATTGATAGTACAATTTAAGGTATGCAGTGTGATAAATTGTTGAAGTGGTAGTAGTTCACATTTCCAATTGAGAGGTTAGGAGTTCAAAATTCTTGCTTACCAATGGTTTGTGTGCTTGGGCAATGCACCATCATTATTTTTAGGAAATTCTTTAAAGATCTGCAAAAAAAAGGTACTTTGCTTACATAACTGATGGTACATCTTCAGGGAGGAGTTCAAGACCTTGCTTGCCAATTGTTTATGTACTTGGGCAATGCACATTGCTCACATTGTTTCCATATAATCAGCTGTACAATGGACACTGGCAAATTGCTGGGAATGTGTAGTTTCATATTTTATAAATAACTCAATTTTCACATTTTTCGACTTAAGCCCCATAAAAATAATTATTAGTTTATCACCCTCCACAGCATAAAAACTGATGAGGACGGGAGGTTTTTTTCTTTTAACCAACACTCCAATGTTATTTCACATTGGTCTACTAGATTGTCCATCAATTTTTATAGACTAATGCAAATTTGACGCCCATACCAGCGTACCAGCCGTATTGATCATTATAGGCCTATTCCTAGTTGTGTACATCTTTGTGAGCTCGAGAATCCTTCATACTCAATTATGTTAAGAAAATTCAAAGCATTTCAAGGGAATATAAAAAAAACAAATGATCGTTTGAACAGTAAAACGAGTAAAAAAAATGAGATTTCCCCTGGAGTGATGAAACATTGGGCTAGATCTCACTTCACAACATGAGCAGAACTTACCTTATTGATGAAGGGGTCTGAGGCAGTGTCGTTGGGTATGGATCCTGCATATAGTATACCTTCCTTACAACCAAGTTGATTAAAACGTTGCCACATATGTTTAACTTCTAGAGTTGTTACTGAAGAAAACAAGTCAATCACATGCAAAAAGGTAATCAGTCTGAAAGGGTTATTTTAAAAATGAACATGAGGTGAAAATTTTTTAATTTTTATTTTATTTTATTTCTCGACCAACTGCGATAAAATCGCCACTTACAGGTAGGAATAAGCAAAAATATAATATAATTAATTATAGCTGGAGGGATTTAGTAACAAAGAGGGATGGCGTCAACATTCTTTTACTAAAAAAACCAATTTGAATTCTATAAGGATGCAATTTAAGTTGTTAAACCTTATAATCAAAATGTAAATAGCCCATCCTACTGCTTTAGAAATCTATTCCTACTGAAAGTATAATACACACACCAAGCAATGAGATACACACCATCATGACAGGATTCAATATTTCAACACAAATTATGTCATCATCTGCATGATGATGCTTGTTTTTTGAAAACTACAATGAAGTCGAAAATCTAGAAGAGAATGGACATAAAAGAAATACTAAAGTAAAATATGTCCTATTGTACAATAATTGACAAAATGCCACTAAAACTACTGTACAGAAAACCATGAACAATATGTGAAAACACCTTTAAATTTCATGTAAACTTTAAAATTCAGAAGATGCTGGTCAGAAGTCTTTATTTCCTCTTCAGGTGTAAGCAGGATTAGCCTTGGAATCCCACAGCTTTTAACATAAAATAATGGCAGGTATGTTTGATGCAACAAAGTGTGTTTATGCATATTTTCTGAGATTGATAGTCTTTTGTTTTATTTTTTGTGTAACTTTTATGAGTGATTTGCTCAAGTTTCCTTACATTAAACTTTGAATCTATAGGACTTATGCTAGAATGTAATTTAAATCTAAGACTAGCTTTATTCTATTAGCTATTTTGCCAAGTCACCAATGACTACTGAAAGTCTCATTATACTTATATCAGGTTTTAAAAATTTATAATTTGACTAAAATAAATTGGCAACCTTTAGCCATTTTGGCTACGAAAACATTTACCGTAGTGTGAGCACAGATTAGAATATACCACCAATTGTCAGAACCTTGAGACTTATTTGAGATGAGACGTCACTTATTACTGTACTTCCAACAACATACTCACATCCACATGCATCAGCGTGCTGTGTTATCCAATCTTGATCCAGGGGAGATGTTAGTTCGGAGACAATACCTCCATTATCCCCAGGAATTGTTGATGCATTTAGACCCATTGTTGAACCATCTCACATTTCTAAAGAAAAAGAGTGTAAAATATTTAGCACATCAATTATATTATATTATATTGTATTAGTACTCATACATCTCAATGAATCCTTCTAAATTGTGAGCTAAGCCAAGGGAGGGAAAACATTGAAAACTGAGTTATAAATATAAATAAGTAAGCATTACTTTAACAAAGAAAAAAAAATCAGTTTCATATAGTGTTTCAATGAGAAAAAAAAGAACGTCAACAGTGCATCTGTCACAACTGTATAATTTACATTGGCTTGTTCTATTGGCCCCTAAAATCACCACATGTTGATCAATTTAACTTATCAATCTCAGACTTAAATAGAAATGAATAATTGATTTGAATAACAATATTTAAATGTGAAACAATAGTAATCAGGGGCGTATCCAGGAAATAGAGAATGGGGGATGCTCAACCCAGATTGGATTTGACGTTGTTCTCCCATTTTACGGTTTATGGTAGAACACTTGACTTTACAGTTGTTTTCCTCTGATCAGTGACATTCTTTTATTTCTTTGCTTTATCTTATTTGGCGCTATTAACATAACATTTCTTTCCATCTGAAGGTGGTGCTCGAGTAGTACCGCATTAAATTGTCCAGAGGGTACATTTAGACTTGCCCCAAGTCGCTTGTATCTGGTTGATTTTTAACAATGCAGCGCCACCAACAATCACAACTACGCTATTAATCTGCACAAGTGACTTCTCCAACATACCAGGATGATGTAATTTTTGCCCCTCTGTATTTGGCAAGTGGTCAGATCGAAATGTTTACTAGTAGAGTCGACCAATCAAAATGCTTCCTTTCCGAGGGAACGATCAGTTTCTCAACTACCAGTTGAGAGACTAGCAAACAACAAATTTTAATACCAGAAAAGTATTCTCACATATTATTTAATTTTGTTCTATTCATATAAAAAACCCAGTTCTTATTTCTTGTGCAGTTGCATTCGTCGATCACATTGCCTAGGCCAATCTTCATGTTTATAGATTTATAGGTGGCAGAGCCAAACCAAATGAGACATAAGTCACAAATGCTAGTTTTCCACAATAATAGGTGGAAATTAAAAAATTGTCAATTTTTTTTGAATTTTACTTTATTTAAAAAATATACAGTTCATACATTCAACTTTCACAACCTTAACCATTTTCAGATATTTGATCAAAAAATGTTTAAAAAGGCAATTTAAAATGACCTTTCTTAGTCAATGCATACTGATAAACAGTTTCAATTTCAGTTTTCTCAAAACTTGCATTTTAATTGATCAAACTTTGATTGTTCATTACTTCGCAAAAAGAGAATCTAGCGTAACTCGAAAACCATTGATTGCGTGGCGTTAAAATTTGGAATTTTGGGTTTTTTGACCAAAATTAACCCAAAAATAAAATTTGAGCAAATTTGGAGAAGTAGGGTTTAACCCATTGGGTGATTTGACATGGAATGACCCGCCTGGGCTTATTTAAAGTGGTCTTGCATGGGGCCTAGACCTTGTGGTTGTTGTTTTTGTAAATTTTAAACATTTTGTCTCAGTGTTGTACAGAATAGTTAGCTTTTTGACAGTTTTGTTTCCACTTGTTTTGTTGTATGATAAAATTTAATGGGCAGTGAAAATTATTGTTGCTGGTGGTGGTATCAGCAGTTCTTCTTTTTGGCCAAGTTCCAAAACAAGAACGACATCTGTGTTTTTTATAATGTTTAAGTTCCAATTTTGCATACTTTGTTGATTTCCTTGGCTGGTCTACTTTTTAGCTAGGGCCTAGGCACCAGCCTATGGTCCTATCTTATCTTATTCAACATGGTGGTGGTGCTAGCAAAAACTGTAGTCGTTCACCAAACACGGGCCTAGCACGCAGGGCTAGGCCTAGTTAGGTCCAGCCTATCTAGGCCCTTCCTAGGCTACAGTAAGCCTTAGTTCTGCCTAGCCTAGAGCCTACTAGAGCCTTAGGCCTAGGCTAGGGCAGGCCATATAGCCGCCTAGGTAGGCCCCTTCAAGGCCTACTATAGGATAATAGGCCCTACCTAGTAGGCCTAGCCTCTAGGGTAACAAACAAGCCTTCTCGGATTCCTCAAAGTTTGATTTTTATTTCTCTTTTCAATGCAGTGAGTAAAAATGTTAAAGACAAATGTTATTTTGTATAATTAACACGTTCTCAAAAACTTACCTTACACTGAATGGGTTCCGGTTGTTTTTTGGTTTTTTTCAGTTTGTATTTTGTCTACCGCCCTCATACATTGATTGTGAGAACTTGCGCGTGGGATTATTCCATTATCACCACTTTTTACTGTAACTGCTATCATGATTATTTGGTTGTATTATTTGTGTCGCATACAACCATAGAGGTAGGGCCTATAACTAGTACCCAGAGCTCCCAAGTCTCACTATTTTGGCAGAAGTCTCACTATTTTCCAGTCAATCTCATTCTTTCACTATTTTTGACATTTTCTCACTATTTTTGACATTTTTCCACTATTTTTTCTGAAATTACACTATTTTTTC
>JAOTQE010071724.1:0-16877 GCA_025631205.1 Nesometra sesokonis
GGAAACGCATCTAAAACATCTGTGACGTAGTCTCCAATCAGACGTATATGTACAATTGCCGTATATTTGTTTAAAAACACAAAAATAGCTCAACATAAAAACGACAGGTTTGGAGTCTAAGACTTAAGGACTGGTATTGAGGGCGGTATTGTAGGTACCGTGCCTATAGGATCAAAGGGATGGACACAGCGGGTTTTTAATTGACCAAAACAATAGCTCGGAATAGAGAGTTAATTGAATTAACACAGCTCGCTAGTTCCGGAGTTTTCCATGTAATTTAACTGTTCCCTGGTTTTTAGCTTTAAGCGTAGATAAAATTCAAGTTCAGGCTCTATATATTAGTATGACGTTAAAACAACTTTTATCTAGGCCTATTCATAGCATAAGTTGTGAGTTTAACGCCGCTCGCCTTGCTTATTCTCACTCGAGTATAATGTAACACGACTTCCGCGCCTCGCTAAGCAAGCTCACAGCTCAAAATGATACCTACACTTTCCGGCTTAGAAGTACGTCACACAGGTTGGAAACTCATAATAATTCATTAAAATAAGATTAATCTTGACTATTCAGTTGCTTAGATTTTTTTTTATTTGCTGGAACGCAAATCCGACACTTAAAAACATTGTAAACAAATCACTAACAAATTTTGTCGAAATATCAACTATTTGACAGTGATGATTTAATCGCTGAATGTCTTGTGTTAGCTTTGGTTCTTTGAGGAAAAACCACATGATTATTAGACAAGACACATTTGGAATTATTTTTTAGCATTATTAGGAAATGGAAGGTTTTTATATATTTATAAGCTCTTCAAATAAAGACTGACTTTTTTGATGGACAGCACAACATTTTTGTATCTTATTCAATGATAGGTGGCGCTTCAAAAAATTCAATGCGGAAGTGAATCTATCTTTTAAGGGTGAAATCACGACTTGGCTTTCCTACTGATATAGATAGTTACGGAATACTATGATGACATCTCATTGAAAAGATCATAAGTCATTGACCCAATTTCAAGTTATTTTTTTGACAATTGATGAAATAGAAATTTGAGTACTGTATTATGAACTGTTTGCCGCTAAACTCTACAACCAATTGTTATGAAGGTATTTCTGTCTATAACTAATAATTCTGAAAATATAATAAAAATCTGCAATAGGTCGAAGGTCAATAGCTTAATTTATTTCCATTCCTTACTAAATGTTCCATTTTTAAACAGAAATATTGATGATCTGAACATATGACTTTCTAAAAATAGTAGTGTGATGTGAAGACATTCTATGGAATAGGTCAAAGCTTACTGTCCCCATATCCGGTCATTTTTTGACAAATGTTCCATTAGGTCACATAGAAATATCAGTATTCTGAACAGGTGACCAGTAGTTTCCGAGATATGGCTCTTGAAGTCTAATAATTCTGGGTATAACAATCTAAATACAGTACCGTGTGCCAAATGTCAATGACTTATTTTAAGGTCATTTTCTGACTAAATTTTCCATTAAAGTGAATAGAAATATTTATGTTCTTAACAAATTCCATGAACGTATTTACGGAGATACGATTTTGCATGGAGTAGGTCAAAGCTTATTGATCCTCATTTCTGGTAATTGTTGACAAAATGTTCCGTTAGGTTAAATAAGAATATGAGCAACAAAAATCAACACTCAATTATTAACACAACTATTACTGTTGTTTTTGTTGTTGGTCGTCGTCGCCACCGCCATCGCTATACACTCTAAAACAGGTACTTACAAAAATCAGAATTATTATTTGAAAAATCAGCATCAAAATTACACTGGAAAATAAATTGTACACTAACAATGTTCGATCCGCATACATCAGTAACCTAAAAGTACAAGAGGTAATTATTTGTGGTAGAGCCACACCAAATGAGAAATAAGTCGCAAATGCTAGTTTCCCGCAATAGGCAGAAATTTAAAATTCAAAAATATACAGTTCATACATTAAACTTTCATACTACCTTAACAATTTTCAGATATATGATTAACATTTTTTTACACAATGCCATTTATGACCTTGCTTAGTCAATGTATACTGATGAACAATTTTGAATGCAGTTTTCTCAAAACTTTTAAAATTTTAAATGTTCGAACTTCGATTGTTCATAACTTAACAAGGAAACATTGTATGAAATTGTTCTTTTTGCATTTTAAAGAAAGTAATGTGTAGTTTTATAATCCATAACAAAAATCTCAATTTTATATTGTCTCAATTGGATTGGCTCTGCCACATTTTGTATTAAAATACTTATGACTGCATAAGGAGTAAATTAAAATTCAAGTTTTGCATCATATACTTTTAATCAATATTCACGTTGAGAAATGTTTTACGGAAATAAAAAACACACGTCTCGTATGCCAATAAGTATCTAACCTTAAATAGCAAAAAGTAATATCAGATAACAAAGTATATTTCATACCCAAACCAAATGTATTTAAATACACATCAACATTTATTATACTATAATTATAAAAGGTAAACCCTAAGGGATACTAGAAGAATTATAAACTAAAATTAAAGACAATGCATTATAAAGAGAATTAAAATGCGATAATAATTAAGAACAGTACAATCATAAATATAACTATAAACATACGATACCAACTAAATTTTAATTCAAGATAAAATATTGAAATCTTTTAAACATTATATACACTATTACACTTTCTTGTATACATAGGCATTGGATTTACAATAGTCGATGGTAGATAGCTGGAACTTTATAATGAGAGTCTGTGCACTCTTAAAAATCCCAGAATATATTGGAAGTAGTAGTACGGTGCTGATGATGAGAACCCACCTGACAAATAATCCAAAGCCAGCTCTTTCCATTGAATGCAAGACAACAGATTAAATTGGGATTAGATAATGTTATATTAGTTATGTTATCAGGAATGACTTCTAAATTGTTTTATTAGGAGTGACGATGGATAGATATAATAGTGTTTGATATGTGTGTCGAACTTGTTTATTTTTATTATACAATTTTCTTCTTGTAACTATTAGATTAACTGTTACAGTAGGTAAAAATGGAATAATTTGAAAAGATGTGATTTTTATTTCTGTGGTAGCATTTATCACTGTGTTTCATGTAATAAGTTAATTGTTATTAGCTATAGTGTTTTACTCAGAATGGCGCATCAGCAAACAATTTTTTAAAAGACCCATGTCTTGCTGAAGTCTGTGGAGTTTTTATGTGGGCTATTTCCTCTTTAAGATGAGGAGGAAAGTGCCCCGCTCCATTATTTCCGTACTTCTAACATGATGGCTAATAAAGGTACATACTGTATATCTGGTGTGGCTGAGGTTAATAATCTACGATTTGCGTGATGGTTCACAATAAAGCCATGACAATGTTAGATGACCGTAATATTCTGTTGATTCAAAGATTAAGAGAGCTTAAGTATGTCAAAGTTCCTCTGTTTCCGCTTCTATGTTTCTCACAAACTACCGTAAAGTATGATTAGTAAATTAATAATCCAATGTGTAATTCTTAACCTAATTAGTTGTTGAAAAAAAAATATTTTATTTAAAATGATACTTTAATGAATGATTACACTCATAATTTAATAATGAATTTGTACTGTATTTAGGCCTAAAAGTAAATCCCAAAAATGAAAGTGGAATATAAGTAACCTGAGTGAAACTTAGTTTTAGATGCGACCAAACATTCCTATACTTCACACTTTCATTTTGTCAATCCGTCGACCCATTTCGTTTAACGTGATACAATATCACCATAATTTGAGCAATGTTTGTTTTTCTGAATGTCAGTTTGTCTGTCTGTTTGTTTTTCTACTCCTCCCAGGTCCTTAGTCCAATATCCGTTAAACTTGGTGGATGGATGCAGGTTCACTGCAAAATTGACAGTGAGGGTTCATTTTTTGGAAAGGTTAAGGTCACTGGGGTCAAAGATCAAATATACTGTTTTTCGCTACTCCTTTGCCAAACTTGGTGGAAGAATGTAGGTTGAGACCAAGATTGCCGACGATGGGTCACGGGGTCAAAAGTCAAGGTTACGAATCACGAGTCAAAGGTCAAGGCTACTGGAACGGTGTCAAAAGTCAAGGTTACGGGGTTGGTAAATGCTAAAGTTATGGGATCGGGAACGAATCAAAGGTCAAGGTTACGGGACGGGTTCAAAGCTCAAGGTTACGGAAACTGGGTCAAATGTCAAGGTTACGGGAACGGGTAAAATTGTATTGACTAGTTTCTTTACATTCTACCAATTATTGGTTTTGTAATGTAGCACTCTGTTGGTGACTTGATTAGTCAGTTTGTTTTATTATACCTCTTTTCAAGATCTAAACATCCCACTAGCTTCAAATTATAGGTAGGCAGTTTTTTAGTAATACCGTAAATGTACTATTAATAACCATGCATGCTAAACAATACTCTATAAAAATAACCCACTACTCTAGTAAAGTAACCAATTGGGGTTACTTTTAGATTCACAGAAACTATAAAAATTACAGGTCGTTACTCACCCGTTTAACACATTATTATTCTTTAAGATATGTGAAGTGTATACTAACAACAAAATGAGTCTTGTTGCACACAAAATCAAAATTTAGTTAGTGTTATATTCCAATAGAAAATATTTTCCTGTCTGTTTTTCCATTCTTTTTGAAAAAAAACTGCCTTCACAATATGTAGATTAAAAATACGTTTATTGTAAGTAAACGTAAACAGGGTGGTTGTAATTGCATTACAAGTAAGTAATAAACTTCACAACATCCGAAAAGTCCACTAATCAACTTCAAGTAACAAAGTATAATGCATACTCCAAGCAATGAGATACACGCCATCGTCACAAGATGGCATGATGACGTGTATCTCATTGCGTGTATCTCTTTGCTTGGAGTATGCATTATACTTTCAAACTTCACAACATACCGTAAAAAACTATTTTTTTTTTAAACTATGGCTTTCTAGATAATTTTTTTGTGAATATCTAAAAAATATCTGTCGTACAACACAACTCATTTTGTCATGACACCTAACATATGCATTTTTACAATATGATGCGTTTGTAATCAAACAAAAAGAAGGCATATGTATATATTTTGTTGGTTTATAAATGAAGTTAAATCTAAACAATGTGCTTAATTGTACCATAGTTATTTATTC
The DNA here is from genome assembly GCA_025631205.1 of Nesometra sesokonis. Classification (NCBI taxonomy): domain Eukaryota; kingdom Metazoa; phylum Echinodermata; class Crinoidea; order Comatulida; family Antedonidae; genus Nesometra; species Nesometra sesokonis. The sequence goes on from JAOTQE010071724.1 coordinate 5,152, forward strand.
CTTTCAATAAGCGACTTTAAAGTTTGGGTGGCCGGTTACTATTTCAAAGTACCTAGATTATGTAATAATAATAATAATAATAATAATAGCGCTGCTCTTCGACAGCCTTTAATTCGTTCAATTCTGCATAAAATTGAAAAAGTTTCGTTTATACACCACATTGTGCAAATTAAAAAGACAAAAATTAAAAAGACATACAAATACAGTAATTATAATGTACAATTTAAGACATGCAATAGACCTACTTAAAATATTACATTTATCATACTACAATATACACGGCATTTATTTAGAAACTTTGGAGTTACAGAGTTTAATAGACATAGGAATCAAAGATTTTTTTTTAACGGATGTTACGGGTATAATGGGATCCGAATCTCATGGAAAAGTTGGTGGGTTGGTGGGAAAAGAATACGCTTAGTAAAAGTACGCGCAGCAGAGTCATACTTTGGATTTAAAAAAAAACTCTACCCCTACTCTCTTATTTATCCACCGTGCACTCTAAATACATAAAGACTAATAACACATGGTTATTATACGGTATCTGTCATTCATTATATTGATAAGTTTATTGATTATTTTCAGTCTATAAATACAGTATTGTATTTAGTTTTGATGATTTCTCTGTAAATTACAACTTGATAAGTTTATCGGTCGCTTAGTTTGGTAAAGAGCGCATCTAGTTAAACTACAACTTCGTATTGATTATTTTCATAATCTGTTTCTGCATCATCATTTGCTTTTCTCAACTCTTCATATTGATCTTCATGGCTATAGTATCAGTAAAAATAAAAACACTTTGTTATATGGTTCTATCTTTTTATGAATATGTAAGGAACACGAGAATTGGGTTTATGTGCAGATTATATGCCTATTCCAATGCCTTAGTGTCTACGGTTTATAGTAAAATTCTAAGAAATTCTAAACTGTTGGCAAGAGGAAACACTTTTCTGAGATAATTGAGTTACTTTTATATGCTTATTAAGTATCATTTTATACTGTATTTATAACTATGAAAATGTCTTTTTTTCAGAAATAAAAGATTTAATTTAATTTAACTGAATTGAATTTTGCATACAAATCTGAATAACATACAACAATGGCAGCTCGCTTCACGAACCTTTAATTCTAAATAAACCTTTACTTGAGTATATCATTGTTTTATTTTAATACTTAAAACTATTTCCTAATGTCAATAATTTGCTATACGTACCATTCGTTGTAGTACAAAGAAGTTTCTTTTGCTTCCGGTGCATAACTTTCGTACCTGGAATCGTTACCAGCGTCATCAGTAGGATCAGACTTATCCTTCTTTTTAAACGGTCTTCTACAACTTGAAAAGAAAGAGAAGGAAGGCTTTATTAAAACGATTTATGTTTCCAATCAGTTATTTCCAAGAGAATGCAATTAAATTCTACACTAAAAAATCTACACATCTTTTAAAAAATCTGGTAACTATCCTAAGGTCGATACTTCTAGATACTTGTCGTGGAAATGGTATGACCGCTCACAATATCCGCGCTTACACTGTGATTTCGGAGTGTAAAAGCATTCTTTCATTAATTACTATACCACTAGTGAAATTAAAATTCTAAGATAGCTTTTTAGATTTGAAAAGGCAGTTTGTAAAAGAAACATTTATTTAAAATGGTACCTGCACTGATATTTTGAACATTACAGGCTATAATTTTCTGTCTGAATGTAGAAATCACAGTTCAAACAAGAAAGGAGGAGGCTTGTACGTTAGTAATAATACATTTTAAAATTCGTCATGATTTACAATTAAAGAGCAAAAAATGGGATACTAGTTTTATTGAATTCAAAACTAAACAACAAAGCGTAGTTGTAGGTGTATTGTACCACCAACCCAATACAAATTATAATGAGTTTATTGATAATTTTGATAAATTGCTGCATAAAGTAAATGAAGAAAACAAACTATGTTAGTTTATGGGCGACTTCAATATTGATATATATTCTAACTTGTCTGCAACTACACATTTTCTTAACGTCCTTGCTTCCTCCTCTTTTAACCAAACAATCAAATGCCCAACACGAATTACTTCGTCTTCTGCTACTGTTATTGAGAATAGTCTAACAAATGATTTCAAATCTAATATCAGTTCAGGCATTATAACCACCGAAATTTCTGATCATCACTTTCAGTATTACATGCAACATCTTCTAAATTTAAAGAAAAATTAATTAAGAGTTTTTAATGAACAATTCATCAACAGACTGAACAACACTATTTGTAATACTGATTGGAGCTGTGTACTAAATTCTAATGATGTACATGAGGCATACACATTACTTATTAATAAACTAAACGGTCTTGTTGAATCATCTATTCCATTAATTAAGGTAAGATAATAAGAATAAACCTCTTAATCCATGGATCTCAAAGGGTATCCTTAAATCTATTCGTAAAAAATGTACAAACTGTACCTTAGACATCCTTCGCATTATCAAAATAAATATAAAACTTATAGAAATTAAATAAATCATATCATTAGATTTTGTAAACACAAATATTATTCTGATCGGTTTTACGACTCTCGTCATGACTCAGGAAAAACCTGGGATATTCTAAATGAGGTACTTGGTAAAAACAAATCTAGCATTGTCGTTCCTGATACTGACTCCAGTGCACACAACAGTGTTAATATTGCAGATGCTTTTAACCACCACTTTAGTACAATTGGTGTTAAACTAGCAGATAAGATAAAATGCAACTGTAATGTAAATTTCAAGGATTATTTAAAAGGCAATTATATTTAAACACCCTCTATCACCAACTAGTGAATATGAAATAATTATGATCGTATCCAAAATGAAATCTTCAAACTTTGAAAGCTCCGATGGAATTTCAAGTAAAATATTAAAATGTATTGCCCCATCAATTGGTGTTATTATATGTCATATATTTAATCTGTCTTTGTGCTCTGTGTAGTACCAAAGTTAACTAAGACTACTAGAATTGTTCCAACATACAAATCTGGTGATGAAAATTATCTTAAGAATATTAGACCTTTATGAATTCTGCCATCTCAAAGATTCTTGAGCGAATAGTTTATAACAGACTCTATTCATAAATTATTAAATATAACATTATTAACTATTGTCAGTATGGTTTTCTTAAGAAGAGCTCTACGTAAATGTCTTGTTTAAAAAAATCATATTGCTATTGAAAAGGATGAAATTCCAGTTGGTATATTTATTGTCTTAGCAAGGCATTTGATTCTGTAGACCATTCTATCCTTAACAAAAACTGAACATTATAAAATTAGGGGATCAGGGTTCAATATCTATATCAATAAAAGAGAGCAATATACTGTTATAAATGTGTGGCACAAGGATCTATAATATGCCCTATTCTTTTTATTATGTATTAATGACATTGTGAACTTTTCTGATACTGTACAGTATATTATCGGTGATACTATTCGCTGATGATACCAATCCCTTTTACTCCCATGAGTGCATTCATACGTGTTGAATGTTGAATTATCTAAATCAAGCCTATACTTCCAATGCAATAAACTTTCACTTATTTCTTTTAATTTTGTGTCAACAGCAAGTATCTACTTACAGTATGATATCTACGTTATGCTTTTTAAACCATGTCTCATTATGAGGCTTAGGGTGTGGCGTTATTATGTCGTGGGAACCAACCTAGCGTTCAGCGAGGTTTGAACGCAGGACCACGGGATTGGAAGGCAAGCATGTTAACAACCAAGCTACAGCACCATTGTAAAAAAAGACACATTTTAACAGTTTTAGTACACAGCAGGGTCGACGTTTTACCGACTCCATCAAATTATATATCAACAGCAAAAAAAAATTATAAAGTTAATTACACTAAATTTCTTGGTATCACGATTGATGATTGTTTCACATTTAATACACACATTGAAGAAATCAGTATCTAGATATGCGGGATTGTCATATAAAATAAGACATTATTTGCCATTTTCTGCTCTACTTACTATTTATCGATCACAAATTGAATCATTGATGTCTTACTGCAACATTGCATGATGTAACAATTGTATTACCAGATTGTAAAAATTAATTTTATTTAAAAAACAAAAGCTATTTGTGCCATTACTTGGTCCCCCTATGATTATCATACTACTCCGCTATTCAACATTCTAGGCTTACTTAAACTTACTGGCATTACCAAATATCAAACTGCTGTATTTCTGTACAATGTTGTTAATAAACTTAATAGTAAAATATCTGGTCTTGTAAACCTTGATGATGGTCATTGTCATCCTTACAGTACGAGAAACAAAGATGATCTCAGGGCTCTCTTGGGGTAACTTGCCTGTACGAGCTTTCATGTATCTTTTACTGGTCCATTATTATGGAATTCTCTTTGTAAAACTATAAAGACTCTAAATCACTTAATGTTTTTAAAAAGAAATAAGTTTTATCGTGTATTGACAGTTACAAATCCTTATCAAATACATCAATGTAATTCTAATCTTCAACTTGCTATTTCAATAGTTTATTCATACAATTTTTCTACACTGTGTAATTTTAGATACATCTAGGTTAGTTAGGTTGTTAGATGTTTGTGTATTTTTCTATATTTTTGTTTACATTATTTTACGTCAGGTCCCTCTCCATTTCTGGTTTCATGAGGACTCCCTTTTGTCTTTCTTTTTTTTGTAATAGTTTATATTGTGTTTTATTCGAACAAATAAATAATTAAATTAAAAATAGAGTAGCTAGAAACCATTAAAAATTGTTAGAATGTACATTCTTACACATTAAAGTTATTGTAAAATTGGAAAATAATCAATACATCTTAAATTGTATTATGTGACCCTTAACAGGAATCAAACGGTCGTTGTAAACGATGTATTAACCGCCGCGTCGCTAAAGCGTGTGACACCTGGAGTTCTATTTAGGAGTTATCTGTACTTTTACTGTTCCCCGATGAAGCGTGTTTGATTTTATTGATCTAAACGACACCCGGGGTGTAACTTAAAAGAAACGGCGATGAACTGCTATTGGAAATGTTTCAAATTTATGTACAAAATTTAATGCACTTTCGTTCCAAACTTGTCGCAACAACAACAACAACAACAACAAGAGCAACTACTCACAAGGTTTGCGCTTTTACTTCGATTTTGGGTGTAAAAGACGTATTCCATTAATTACTACCACTAAATGGAATGCACATTAAAATTCTAAGATATTTTGGTAGTTTTTGATAAGGCAATTTGGAAGATAAAAATAGCTAAAAACCTTCCAATCCCAGCAATAAGAGCATGAGCGTGGTTCTACGGCGGTTATTTTTATCACTATCATCACTATCATTATCATTATCATTATTATTATGATTAATTACACTTACCGGAGTATTTTATTAATCCCAATCAAGATAACCATAAAGCCAACGCCTGCTCCAAATCCAACCATTATACCAACATGAAATTCAGATGGTTCATCTTAAAGATAAAACATAACAAAGAACATTTTTAGTAAGTCAACTTTGTAAATTTTGGATTAGAATTTAAGATTGATTATGGAAGATATTTTACTGCCCAGTTACTGCGTCTGGTTTTTTTATGACTTTGAGCACGATAACTTTTGAACTACACGAAAAAATCTCACCAAATTTTCAGTATCAAAATAATATTTAGACATTTATATTGCGCCAATTCAATTCAAATCAAATTATTAAAGGCGAAGTGGACTGGATGTTGCACAGTAAATATCTTGCTACTCCCCTAAGGGTCACGTAATTTCCTATGCAGCTACCATATTAGCGCACATCCTTCTGTCTACGGAATGGCTTGTGTATGAACCAGTACACCCTACTCGTCTCGAAAGATGCACTGGGTTCTTTATAGTGCACAAGAGTACACTGGGCCTACGGTTTATAGTCTTTATCCGAGAAGACTTGTTCCACCACCAGAACCATGGTGCGAGCGGGCCTCGAACCCGTGCTGTTATTTATGCATGGTTTACGGTTTCCCTGCTTTAACCGCTCGGCAAATACCTCGGCCGTGTTCAAACATGTACATTCCATATCAAATGGCTTCGCCGCCACCTTGGATTCACAAAAACCAAAAAACAGCTCCCATACCAAACTTTTAAATCTACTAAAATTTGGAATTTACACTCCTAATCCAAACCCGACCAACGAATTTGAAAATGGACACACAGCCCACCCGCCCGTTCATTGGTTCGTTCGCTAATTCGATCATTCAAATATTGATTGATTGATTGATTCATTCATTCGTTCATTCGTTTATTTATTTATTTGTCCGGTTAAAATAATACATTGCGAAACAGTAGACTAAGGCAAACACCCTTGTATTGTAATTATATAGATCAAATAATTAATAGATAAGAATATACAAATTTAAACATAATCAAAAAGTATATAGCACACCATCATTGGAATATAATCCACAAACTTCTGTAAGACAGCATTCAAAACTTATCACCGGTATTAGTATCATTATCACTACCATCATTACTAGCAGTCAGTATACTGTAATTATTTGATAATACCAATCAAACAGCACAACAGATCAGTAAGATATAAAATAATGTTTATGCTAACTGATAGTTACTTAAATTTATTCTAGAATACACTAACCATCATTTACTCGACTTGTAGAATCACCGTTGTTGGAATATATACTTTCTGTATATTGACTTTCGTCGTCTTTATTTGATACCGTAATTCTTATAGTATACAATGATGCATTTACACCAAGTTTCCTTATAGTGTATTGAGAGTCATTCCCTTTGTAGACTAGATGCCAAAATCCGTTATCGTTTTTCAAGTTTACGTAAACATTGTAGTTGTAAGATATGTTAAAACATTTCAGTGTCTCAGCATCAACACTAATTTCCTTATTTGGAAAGATATAAAAAATACATTAATTTACCTTTATGCGAACTCAATTTATTTTATTTATTTATTCGACGTTACAATGGCATAAAGGTACATACAAACATAAAAAGCCCCTGAAGGAAAAAGCTAACGGATGGAAAGACACCTCTAAAACAGCTAACCCTATTACATACATACAACAAACAAAACTTTTAGTGTCTGGATCTAGCAAATCAACATTTTAGAAGCCATATGCACACATTTTATTCTATTGTACTATGTATTTACTGAATTGCAATATAATCATTGGTTTATTATTGACAAACATATAAATATTATGAAAGATCAAAATAATCTGGGTTATATGTATGATCTTCTTCAATTCACAACATTGATATAAAAACCTTCACTACGGCTGAGGAAAAACAGGGCCGTAGCCAGCATGAGGAAGAAGAGGCGGCCGCCTCGTCTGAAGGTTTCAAAATTGTATTTTTTTTTCTGGAATATTATAAAATATATATTGGCCTTGGCCCCAGAGTTGCCTCGCCTGTTTTTATATCTGGCCACGGCCCTGGAAAAAAAAAATCCAGATGACACTCTGAGAGTACATAATTCCATCCGTATTAAACATAACATCCTATCGTTGGCGGGGTGATTATATACAAATATTTTAACATCACCAGCTTTAAAATTGTAAATCTAAAGACTTTTTATATGTATTATTGTAAGAATTTTTAAATGTGTATAAATCAATAGCGTCCAAAAAGGCAGTTATTTTTTTGCGGATTCTACGGATTCTCACGAAAATCCCATAAAAAATATTGGAATAACATTGCTAGGGCCTAGGAATGTTTGCAGTGTTATGCATTTAGGACTCCTTTTTAAAACATAGAAAATTTCAAAAAATCTGAAACAGTACTTTACCCATGTTCTATGACACTTCGTAAAGTGGTAAGATTATAATGATTATAATTTTTAAATTATAAATATGTTATTTAATTATTTTAAATAAACCATCTCTAGAGACGCTCGTTGAGTTAAACCACTGCATATCGTTATTGCAGGGAACAGTATTACAGTAACTGTTCCCCGTTTAATTCCAAGATAAGAGCCGACTACGGAGGCTTCAACAGGACTTACAAATTTTCAAAATCAGTAAAATTTTTTAATCAATTTTCTACAATGCCTTCCCCTATAGCATCATAATTTACCACACTTATATATTTATGCGTATATCTCATTGTCCAGGCAATAACGTGTATGGGCGGATTCAGAGGGGGTGGGGCTAATTCCGTTTAGCCCCTATCATTTACCAGGCTAATATTTCAGGCCGGTGTTTATACGTTTTAATTTTTTAAGGCCTGTGCTTTATACGTTTTGTTTTATACGCCTTTACCACTAGGTCAAAGAGTATTTAGTTTATGATATAGGGTTCTATATGTATAACGAATATACAAATTGTAGACTACTTACTGTCCATGTAACATGTACATTGTTTGGATTGCAATTATTGATTTCATGGTTGACTGCCTCGACTGGAACGGGTTCTATAAAATAAGTGTAATTAGGAAGAATTAAAATAAGTTAGGCCTAATGTATGTAGAACATTTACCAAGTAATTTTTATAAATCTAAATACGTTTGCGATGTAATTATTTTATTTTATAAAAAAAAACACTACTTCTTAAAAAAAAAAAAACAGGACAGCAGGCTAATTATTAAGTTAACTGAGGCCGGACCGAATTCGAGTGTGTTTACCACAATTTTTGCATGAATTAAACTTGTAACTAAAACACTCACATCACGCCTCTCCAAAGAAGTAAGCTTAGCGGATACAAATACAGAGCAACTCGTACCCAGGGTCACTTGTACTCACCAACTTGTACGAAGATTTTGAACTCGTACCCGCGGCAAAATCACTAATCCTCTAAAGAGTAACACAATCAAGTTTTGAATTAGGGCCTATAAATTTCATATAAAATATAAATAATAAGTTTGGGCGCAGCATTTCGATTATCCATAGTGAGTATAAGTTGTCCCAACTGGTATATCGATCGATCAATTTATCGATCGATCGATCGATCAATCAATCAATCAATCAATCAATCAATCAATCAATCGATAAGTAAGTAAGTAAGTAAGTAAGTAAATAAGTAAGTAAGTAATTAAGTAAGTAAGTAAGTAAGTAAGTAAGTAAGATAGTAAGTAAGTAAGTAAGTAAGCAAGTAAGTAAGTGGTTCATCATGGTAGCCTAAGTCTACCATGCGTTCAAAGTCCGCCATGTCCAAATGAAAAATAAGGCTTACACACATACAACACTGCATAACACACGGGACAATTAAAAAAACGTTCTTGGTAGATTGAGTTTATCGTGAGCAGTTCACATTTATATCCTCTCTGCTCTCATCAACAAAGTAATGGCTGACTGATATACAGTCCTGAGTTGAAAAGAGATTAGTTTGGCTGAATTATAAAAAGAAATAAAAGTCAGTTCCTTATATGTGTTATCCATCAATGCATAAATTTAAGAAACTAAAGCTCATAATGATATTTGTGAATGGAAAAAAACCGGTGCAGTATTTATCGAGTTAATAGCATTACATTAAATTGCAATGATATTGGCTACTAAATGCTATTCTGTTTATGTGTTTGCAAACAGTTCTTTCACGCAAATTGTGGTGGCGTGGCCAGTGCCACTTTTTCCACTCACCAATGTATCTTAGTTTTACATTTTCACGCCAGAAAAAAAAAACACCGAGGCCTACGCATTACAACTATCTCAAAACCGAGGTCATTGCAAAAAGTTAAAATAAATAGGCAATAAGGGTTTCCATATAAAATAAATATTGTAAACGTAAACAATAGCCTAGGTTAATCTTTAGGATATATAGCAGTATATGGAGAGTATTCTAGTTAGAAAACAGATCCTAAGGTACTTCCGCAAATAGTTTTTGCAAATAGTTGTTGTTTTCCAATTGGTCCTTCCCCTCCATAACCAGGTCTCACGGCTGATACAGCAAATGTATAACTTGTATCCCACATCAATCCAGCAACAGTTCTTGATAAGTATTGTTGATATAGTTTGCCCTTCCAATTACTAGTATTGCTCATTTTGTAATATAGAAAGTATCCTGTAATTGGCCCATCTCCATCATCTGTTTTGTTATCCCAAGCAGTCCATTCAATATTAATCGAAGAGCTCGTAGTAGTTGTCAAATTCAAAATCCCGTTATATAAAGGCAAACCTTTGGGAACAAAAAAGAAATATTAAACATATTTACTAGTTCTAGGGTCATAACATTATTTTGCTTTCCTTGAGTTTCTCAAAAATATAGTTATATGTAGGCTATTCTGTCCGAAACCATGTAGTCTTCAAGAAGTCTGTATCAAGGTCAAGTTTCACTGCCATTTTATGAAACGTTACGATCAACACTTGACCTTTGACAGTATAGTGTCTTATTATCAAATTAATATCAGGTAATTATCACATTACAATTCTCGGTTTGGTCTTAAAATGTATGATTCTATTTAAAATGAGTTGTAAAAAATATAACAGGAACTGACTTTTCTAAACTTGTTTGACTTTGGTCTGCTATGCATTAAATTAACTACTAAACACACACACACACACACACACTTGATTTTGCAGGTCTCAAGTTGTTCAATTGTATATTTGATAAAATGAAACATTTTTTAAAATGATAGGGAATGCAACTTATAAGAAAATCGATTGGAATGATGGAGAAAAGATTTCTGGAACCTCGTTTAATAAAATAATTTGTGATTTCAATATATCCGTACGCCATTTGTTTCTCCGTATGATTGTATCATCAGCAGCAGAAGCAATCCCACAGGCAGTAACAGTAGTATGAGGTCCATCGGTACCATCAGCACCACCTCTAGTGACAGCACCAGTCCAACCACCACCAACGGCAGCAGCAGCACAATCATCATCACCACCACCACCACCACCACCAAGAGCATCAGCGGCAGCACAACCATCACCACTGCCAACACAACTTCCATCACCAGCAACATCAGTAGCATCACCATCAACACCACCACCACCACCAGAACAATTTTTAACAGTACCACCAAAAGGCAAAAAAATACCAGCAGACACAACTTTAAATTTTGTGTCTTGACTGGGTGTGATGCAATATTTCGAAAGCGATATGAACAACCATGGATTTTACGGAATGCATTCGAAGTCTAAGATGGCGTCCAAACTGGCCACCATTTTCAAATATTATCATATCTTTGGAACCAGCTAAGATAAAAAGCAAATTTAGTATCTAGTTATATGTTTTAAGGTACAATTAATCCAATAAAACTTTCATGGTGATCCAAATCTTCTATCTAGCAAAAAATCCAATATGGCGTCCAAAATTGCCGCCATTTTCAAATATCCTCTTATCTTTGGAGCCAGTTAAGATAAAAAAAGAAACAAATTTAGTGCCTAGTTGTAGGTTTTAAGGTACAAGTACTCCAATAAAACAACTTCCATGGTGATCCGAATCTTATATCTTGTAAAAAATTCAATATTGCATCCAAAATGGCCATTTTAAGGTACAACAATGACTATTTTCATGGTGATCCAAATCTTCGAAAAATTAACCAAAAATCAATTATGGCATTCAAAGTTTAGCTACAAGAATCCAAATACCACAAATCCACATATGACATGAATCATGGCATCAAAAATACAAAAATGGCCGCCATTTTAAAAACATTATTGTCGTTAGCTTTTCACATATTCATTCATTCATATGTTATAAGTTATAATATAAAGCTTTCCGAATAATTTTACACGCTCACCCTCTCACTCCACGCGAAACACTGTACAACACCCTCAATATACACAC
>JAOTQE010071735.1:0-16875 GCA_025631205.1 Nesometra sesokonis
CTCTTCCGCCGCCCATGCCAGTGATAGAAGAGTGTCTTAGGCACTGGCAGACAACATTTTCATATGTTCTGATTGATGCGTGTCATACAGGTTCAGCGCGTGCTCTACTCATGAAAACTGACACGCAATGTAATGTGGGTCATCGTAACCTGTGTTTTGGAGGCTATGTTTTCTACACTGTTTGTTCTCCAGTAGTTACATCTTTAATATATTTAATATAACAACATATTTATACATTGTGGATCACAATATGGCTACCATTGGCCGAGAGTTAGTTTTCATGGGGTCTTATTGAATATTAAACCAAATAGTTGCAATTCAGGTACCGGTACAGTATATATGAACTTTATTTTGTTTATATAAGTAAGTTTAGACCATCAGTTATTCATTATCCTTATAATAGCCCTAAGTATATTTTATAGTTCGTTTTAAAATTAACCACTAATGGGCTTTGAATATAAAAATGGACACGACTTTCCTATATATTCAATTTATGCGCTCGTGCAGTAATTAGGTCTAAACCATTATTTTCGTTTTATCATCTGTTTTTTTTTAAGTGTTGAAATATTTTTTCATAAAGTGTGGTAAAAAGATTGGTTAAAGTTTCACCCCCAAAAAAATCCAATACAAAACAGTTTCAATAAAAAAAAACTGTTGAAGGAGAAGCTATATAATTGAAAAGGAAAAAGACGAAACATTGAAAACCATCATCTCTGCAACCACTGGTCATAGGGAGTTGATTTGTTTTAATTTGTTCGGAAGATACATGTTTATATTCGCTGTAATGAAACATATTTCTTCATAAGTGACCGAAAATCCTCCAAACAAATTAAAACAAAAATATATCCTGTGGAAATCCCATGCGCTTTAAAATGTAAATTCTGTATAATGTCAAAGGTCATTCGGAATATTTCCAGACACTTATGAAGAAAATGTTTCCTAACAGTAAATGTAAATGTATATATGTATCTTCCAAACCAGTTAAAACAAAAATCAACTTTCTATGACCACTGGTTGCAGAGATATGGAAGTCCCACAATTTGTGACTACTAAATTACACATTGAATATAATTTGCATATTAATGAGGTATAAGCCACTTGTATTACTGGAATTTAATCTTCTCATTATTATTACTCAAAACCGGCAATTCAAGATTAGTTTTCCTTTAGATAATAAGTATAACCTATAAAAAACGGCAGCCATTTTGAGATCCAACATGGCCGCCAACTGAGAATATTGAAAATGTCAGATTTAGATGGAGTAACAATCAAGGAATACATTTGAAATTAAAATCATTAAAAAAAATGCTTTGAGGCTGAAGTTATGGGATGATTTATTTTCATGTTTTATCCAATGGCCACCAAAGATGAAACCTATAAAATTGACAACATTGTTTTTAAATCAGCGTACTTCAAATGTGTGAAAAATGTGAGGTTTACACCTTCCCAAAAAAAACCCAAAAGAAAGTATATTTTATGACATTTGTAACCAAACTATATAATTAAAAGAACATTCTCGATTCATCAGGATTCGTTTGGTAGGTTAAATGTACTTTATTTTAGAAATTAGTGTTTTTAAAAATATTTTTAATAGGCCAATATATAATGCCTAACTGATAAAAATCATAATCAAAGAGATAAAAATAACACATCGACAGCGAAAAACACATTTAATCAATTACCTACCGTGAATAGTAAAGTGAATGCACTATATGGTTATTTTTATACAAGTAACAAATATTTTAACTATAATTAAAATCAATCAAAATATTTAAAACTTACAAATATTTTCCCTATTTCTTCAGACGATAAAAAGTGCAACCAAACCGGTTATTTTTTTTTTAATGTTTTTATTCAGTTTAACAACCAACCAAGGTTAGCACTCGACGAAGTAAAGTCTGACCGATATAATGTACATTGTTACGAAACACAGTTTACAAATTGTGGTCTAGCGGTTTATTTTACTCATTCTTTACGCAATTAAATTCGTTTAATTGCTCTATTGTAAGTTTAAATTGTATTATTTTTTCAATTGTTCTTTAAAGGGACCGACACGTACATGTCCTCTATGTTATCTTTTATTAAATCTTGTATACTTTAATAGTTATATAGTACAATATAAACCACGGCAACAATCAAAACACAAATTGTAACCTATACCCATTATAAGGTCGGCATATTTTCCTCTTTTTTGTGGCAAAAACTATCCATATTTAATGATAATATCTACATCCATCATAGAATCAAATGTAATTTCAGAATTCAGTTTAGGCCTACAACCAATGTTTTTAGATGCGTCAAGTACCGTACTTCACTTTGTCTGTTGGTTTCCATTACAATTTGGGAAACATAAAATACAATTCAAACACCCCCATTACCATAAGCTTTTAGGTGCGTTGAAGTCATAGATTTATTATTACAGCTAGATGGTGAACTTCCACAGAATAGATAGCCCAAAGTTCAATCCTATGGAAGCGCCTACTATTTCAGATTCCAACCAATCAAATCGTGTTACGTTCTAAGTCTGTTGCTATGTCGAAATTGCGCACGCGCAATCTTTTATAGAAGTTTTTAATTTATCAATAAACGAAAGTAAATTTAATCCAAATCTAAAGAAATTGACAACATAAAATATGTGTGGCGTATGTAAATAATTTGTATAACAAAATAAGGTTAAAAATAAAATAATTGTAAAACATGTATGATTATTTAACTTGCATGTTTGTGACGGAGGCTGAGAAATCAAAATAGTAGGCGCCTACATGGACTGCCACTTTTACAGTGTTAAGATCACCATCTAGCCGTAATAATATATCTATGGTTGAAGTACTAAACTTCTTTCTGTCTGTCTAAAGTCTCCCCTCGTTTAATATACTCTTAAACAACGCTACCCACTACCTTAAGCGTTTAGATGCGTTGAAGCAGCATCTCTATACTTCACTCTGTCTGTCTGTCTGTCTGTCTCCATTACGTTCAGCATACAATTAAACCACCCTACCCATCTACCTTACACTATTTAGATGCGTTGAAGCATCTCTATACCCCACTCTGTCTGTCTGTCTGTCTGTCCGTCTCCATTACGTTTAACATGCTATTAAACCATGATAGCCCATAACCTTAAATTTTAGATGCGTTCAAAAATCACTTTAGTTTCCTCTTCCAGTTGGTCTGTCGGTTGGTTGGTCTCAATTACATTTGTATTTTAACCATCCTACCCAATTACCATGTTTTTTTTAGATTCGTTCATCTCTATACTTCACTCTTTCGCTTTGCCAGTCGGTCCACATTAAGTTTACTTTTTCGAGATTCCCATTGGTTTGAAGTTTAGCTGACACTTTCTTGCTTTCATCCCATTGACTAGATGTTTAATAGGTTGACATGGTCACTGCATGGTTATTTTTGTTGATAAATTACACGTTTAATGTGCTATTGTTATGTCTAATTGGTTTGAAATTTAACAGGCAGTTCTAGTAATATTTTTTTTGATATTCTGGTAGTTGGTATTGGTCGGTCTGCCGGTTGGTCACTGTGTTGGGAAAAGGATCTGATTAGAATTTCAGTTTTTGTATTTTCTATTTTCTTTAGAATTATTACAAAATTATTTAGGTCGGAATCATACTTTTTGTAGAAAAATTAGCCTTTCCACAAATTTTAATAATGCCAAGTGGAAACATAGAGCAATTAAAAACTCAATATCGGCTATCACTCAGCGTGAAACTGCTTTGGCCCCAATCTATTCCAATTTCTGCCATATACAAAGTGATATTCAAGCAAATTGAAAAGAGTACAATACATTGAGTCATTGAATTACTCAATGATTAAGATTATCTTATTCAGAAATTATGAAAAAATGGAGAAGGCCTTTGACAGAGTACCAAGGAAAGAGCTGTGTTGGTGCATGCGGACCCCAGAGAAATACATTCAAGTTGTGAAAGGTATGTACCATTATTATTTTGGATTTGTGAATGGTAGTAAGGTGTGCAGCAGGTTCCAGTGAGCCCTTCAAAGTTAAAGTTGTACTCCACAAAGGCTCTACTCGGTTCATATGGTTATAAGGAAAAAGTCCCATGGCAAATGTTGTTTCCAGATGACGTTGTTTTAGAGGAGTGGAAACTGAACTTGAGAAATGGAGAGAAGCTCTAGATAGCAATGAAAATGTCGAGAACAAAGACGGAGTATATGCGTCTAAATGGAGTTAGAGGAAGGGTCGAGATACAATCCCAGAGAGAAAGTTCAAATACCTTGGAAGCACCATCATGTAAAATGATGGAGAAGTAGATGTGGAAATAAATAGAAAGATACAGAGCGGATGGAATAACTGGAAATTGTTTTCGGTGTATTGTGCAATAAAAGAATACCACAAAGAGTAAAAGCAACAAATCTACAAGATAGTTGTGCAACCAGTCATATGGTTCTGGTTCTGGTGTGTAAAGCCGACCTCCAAAAGACTCCAAAAGTAGGAGTATGCTAGGAGGGGTGGTTGTAGTAAGTAGAGTGATAGGAAAGGTCCACCCCGTAGTATAAGGCACTCGGCATCAGCTAGGAAAATACTACCGCTGACCCACCATCATGCCAGAAAACTGGAAGTAAGAGAGGTGAAGATGTGTAGATGGGCTTGTGGATACACAAGAAGACACCATGTTAAAAACGATGACATCAGAGCGAGGTTACAGGTAGAGAATATCAGTGTCTTTGGTAGAAAGTCCCGTTTTCAGGTGGTTTGGCCATGTGACGAGGAAAGACCCAAGTTACGTGGGAAGGTGCACGCTGAATATGAAACCGCCGGGAAAAGTGGGAAAAGGGGGCCGAAACTGAGATGGTTGGACTTTATGAAAAGTGAAATTTTAAAGGCTTTCGGAGCTACAGAGGATGAGGTCTATGATAGAGCAATCTAGGGAAGGATAGTGTCTGCCTCAGCGACCTCACCTTCAAGTGGGAGCAGCTAGAAGAATAATTCTGAAATAATACAATCTTTATGACAAAATTAACAAGGTTCTGTGACACAGTCCACTTCAAACGCGTTTCTCAAATGTTTTTCATAATTAAAGTTTGACTCTTCGTCATTTACATTTTTTAGAAATAGAAACTTACCGGCCTAAACTGAGGCCTAAATGTTCAATTGGTCAACTGGTCAACTCATTATCAGGCTCTGTATAAGCCTTAGTCCGCTATCTCCTTTACCATATACATATTAGATAAGCATTATTTTATCTCGGGTAAATATATGATATATCGGAATATCAAAGGCAACACACACCTGGCTAAATATATCATACAGTTTATCGTTTGAAAAAGATGATACAAGTTAGAAAAGTAACTATATTATTTGGGCTTAGCCATGTTATCACCTAATTTAAAATAAATTATATGATATAAATCAGAGTACCTTATCATTCAATTGACTGGACTGGAGACCTACAGTACTAATAGGCCTAGTGAACTATGACGAATTCTATACCGTATAATTGTGTATTATTGAACTATCGTTACTGATTATGATAATGACGACGAGTAGGATTGCGATGATGACGACGAGGTGGACGACGATCATGATGATTACGACGACGATGTGATAATGACGATGTGATGATGATGATGATGATGATGATGATGTTGATGATGATGATGATGATGATGATGACGACGACGACGACAACGACGATGTGATGATGACGATGTGGTAATGATGATGATGATGATGATGATGATGATGGTGATGATGATGACGACGACGACGATGTGATGATGACGATGTGGTAATGATGATGACGATGATGATGATGATGTGTACGATGGTGATGGTGGTGGTGGTGGTGGTGATGATGATGATGATGATGATGATGATGATGGTGATGATGGTGATGATGGTGATGATGATGATGATTACGACGACGACGATGTGATGATGACGATGTGGTAATGATGATGACGATGATGATGATGTGTACGATGGTGACGGTGGTGGTGGTGGTGATGATGATGACGACGACGGCGGCGGCGACGGCTGAGGTGGTGGTGGTGGTTGGTGACGACGATAACAATAAAGTGGTGACGTTGATGGAAATACAGTGGTGCGATTTCTAGGCCTAATACATATTCATGAAAATATATACAAACGACAACATCACTATTCATATGCTCGTCGCAAATGTCAGAACGTCGTCGTCAACGTCCCCGGCTTGATCGTCATCATTCGGGTTACCACCATTAGTATCGTCATCATAAAAGCACTAGAGCAGCCTATTACAAGTATCGTGTCATTGACCTATGCTCGCCAGTAAAACACCTACTGTAATACGTGCGAATGTCACACAAGTTACATCATTTAACAACATTTTATTTATTCATCATTTTGATACTAAAAGACTATGTATGCCGAATCATCACAATTATTGTCCCACATCCGACGACAAAGTCCAAGTCCAAATATTGACTTTCGCAAAGCCTGATAGCCTTTGATATTTGTTGTAGCGATGACCTTTGTAATTCAGACGGTTTTAGCATTGATTTTGATTAATGTAACTCAGTCAATCAGTTTAATTTGTTGGTTTTATTTACTACAAATTTCTTAAATGTTTATAAACTTACGACAATATTATTGTTCAAATGGCATTATACGATTGACTGAGTGAGACTGTCTTGACCATTGTCCATAGATTCTACAATCCGGTGATAACCATGCGTGGGTTTTGATGACCACGTGGGCGTGCTATAGCTCAATATTGGTCGAAAGTTATGACCAACATTATAGTCTACAGGTTAGCCTGTGACGCGTGCGACACATGCGATAATCAGTGTTGTACGGTACTAGTACCCTACTATCAATGACGATGATGGTCACCATCATACGCTGCCGTATCCAACATCTGGCATGACACGGAAAAAACCACCAAGTTGTAGGAAAATTTAAAATTGAGTTATTGTTATAACCATATTGCACTTTTTACAAGCTTTCAAATGAGGGGTCATTTACAAAAAATCGGACATCTAACTGAAGTTATTGGACAAAATGTACACCAATTTCCTTTGTATTTGTTAATATTTCCTGTTGTTTATTTGCTTGTATCTCAATAGCTTCCTGTGCGACAACTTGGGGGTTTTCCCATGCCTTGCCCCAAATTCTGGCCTATGCAATGTAGTACAGATACTGTACGCAAAGTTAAGTACGTACGGTGTATTTTACATAATCGTCAGTTGAAGCATAGAAACTATTTGTCTGTGGTACTTGAAGTATCGAAGGGGTCAATAAACTCCTACCAAGGTATCCACCAAATTGATAAAAGTATCGCAGAGCTCCCAAGTTGCCCAATTTGGAAAACCAGAAGACATCGACTTGATAGAGGCAACTTCATCAGGTCCTGCTTCAACAGAAGTCTCTAAGTTCCAGCAACAATTTTTTAACTATGTAGATAGTTTTGTTTTTTTGTTTTGTTATAAATTGCTTGGTAACTATATTGTTACAATGGTAGTATGTCACTCTCAAAAATGATGTACACTTAAAAGTAGCATAAATCAAAATGCCAACTTAGTGTCAATGGCTACCAGAAGTCCCCATGTAGACGGTTACTTGAACCAACCAACCAACAGAATCCATTTTGTCGGCAAGCATTTGTAAATGTTTTGGGATTCTTCATGGGCATCTAAAGTGAAACTATATTAACAAAAAAATGTCCAAATAGATGAAAACTACTACATATTTTTTTGTTTATACTTCTCTAAAATCCTGAAGATAATCATGACAAATTCCTGGATAAATTGGGTATTTTCTGGAGGCCATGAGATGACGCAAAATGTCTGGAGACTCCAGGCTAATCCGCCTGACTTGGGAGCCTATTGTCTTAGTAACAAGTGTATGCATCACGTGAAGATTATATGAACGATTAGTGTGTCACATCAAGGAGTTGTTTAGAACTTCTTGAATCAAAGAGTTCTGAACAACTCCTTGATGTGATACTCTGGTTATTGATCACATGAAGCACGGACAGGTCTGCAGACGATGTTTGGCTGGTAGGAACATTAAAGTCTGTTAGGATTGCTAACTAACCCCAATTAACCCCAATTGCACGTAAGAGACCAGACTCCTATCTAGATTGATATCGTCTATCCCATCATTGCACTAATTAAGGAATGATCTTATCTTTTACTAAATATAATAACTATTGTATAATAATGTATGGGGATTCGTCTGCAACTGTCCACTAGTTGAAACGCCTAAATTCATCGTACAGAAAAACACGTTTGGGCTTATCTGGGGCACTTATCCGAAAGGGGCGCTTATTCGAGAAGGATATTTATTAAAACGGGGCAATTATTTGGTATAGTATAGTGATCAGCATCAAGAGTTTTTCATTACCTTTTTTTTAGTTATCAATTTTTGTACCGGTACATAGGCCTAAAAAGATTCTTTCATCTGGAATTTCGCGTCTCTTACACTATATCATTTAATGGACAAGGGTAATGGGCCAGGCCAAACCTCGACAAGATAAACCTCTTAATTATTTTTGTCAAAAATTAAGTTCAATATGTTTGTATGTGTAAAACAGTTTAAAACAAAGCATGTAATAAGATTATAATATTTTGTCAAATTTCTTAAAATCTCTTCACTGGAGAACTTAGCGCAACCAACACAGTGTACAACGAAAAACTCCCCATTCAGTTTTCCACAAAAACGATGGAGTAAAGACGTAATTTGGTATCAAACAATAATAACTGACACGCACAGCCCACATAATTTGCTTTGTCACCTAGAACTAATACAATTTCTTTTAGTTGTATTGACACAATTTAAATAAACCCACCTGTGAATATTGAATACACACCTGACATGAAATATGCTAATAATAATGACGATGGCGGCGGCGGCGATGATGACAATGATGAAGATGATGATAGTGGTGACGATGACGAAGATGATAGTGATGACGATGATAGTGATGACGATGGCGATGATGACAATGATGAAGATGATGATAGTGGTGACGATGACGGTGACGAAGATGATAGTGATGACGATGATAGTGATGACGATGGCGATGATGCATCATCATGACGATGCCAATGATAGTGATGACGATGACAGTGATGATGATGACGATAACAATGACGATGGTGGTGATGATGTTAGTGTAGTGGTGTAGTGGCGGTATTGCTGTTGAAAAGATGATTCGTAAGGATGTTCTGCGACTCGGTTCGAACACTGTACCTCAGCTGGATTAGAAGGCAAAAGTGAGGTTACCGTATAGCGGGTGGGGGTGTGAATCCGACGAAATTAACCCCAAAACTAGGTTATAGACATATAGGCCTATGTAGGCCAGGCGTAACATTAAAGAGGCACCAAAACACACAAAAGATTTTGTTTGTTTCAAAATCAAAATCGGGATACGCCGTGATCTGGGGGAAGTGCGTCTACCCCTTTCGCTTGATCACGATCCGCCTCTGGTGCCAACCAGAAAGTAACACCACTTCGTTTTAGGAAGGCAACAAAGAGGAATGCCGACCGAACTGTTTAGAGCATCTCCCATACCATTCATTTTCAAGTATGCTTAGTGGAACTACTTTGTTAATTAAACTTATTCAAACCAGGATTATGTATAATTCGGCTCAAACTTGTACAATATAACTTCAATAAAAGCTACCCACGTTTTACAATTTAGTTAACAAGTGTGTGCGGTTAAGTTGTACTATATCGTTAGCCGACATGCGTATGAATACAATTAAGTGTGCCGTATTAAAACACGTTGAATTTCGACATATTTCGACATATTTGAAACTGTTTGGAGCATAGGACATCAACCAGCTCTGCCATTAAGGTATATCCCATAACACAGTTCATCTATTATAAATTTTTATTTTCAAGTATGCTTAGTGGAACTACTTTGTTAATTAAACTTATTCAAACCAGGATTATGTATAATTCGGCTCAAACTTGTACAATATAACTTCAATAAAAGCTACCCACGTTTTACAATTTAGTTAACAAGTGTGTGCGGTTAAGTTGTGCTATATCGTTAGCCGACATGCGTATGAATACAATTAAGTGTGCCGTATTAAAACACGCTGAAATTTCGACATATTTGTGGCAAATATAGCATACCTCTGTTTTAATAGTCGATTTTGCGATATAGTATATAATCTTGCTCTTTGAATTTACCGGAAATAAGTTACTGTTTTGTCTAATCTAGTTTAACTGTGTGGTTTGATTTGATTGCTCAAACTATTCCGGTCTTCTGTTTAATTTTGTAATTTTGACCTTTTTCTTCTCAAAGAAAGTCTGTGTTCTCCTACAATTTTCGTTGGTTATTAAAGTTCTTAAGCCTACAATCAGTGAAGCGTTTATTGCGACTAAATTTTGAACACATGAAGTTGTCTTTTGATGCGAAGGCTTCACAACGGATCTTAAATTCCATTTCTGTTGTAAACATCTCTTCTATAACCCCATACATTGTACTAAAATTTAAAATAGTCACGGATGGTTTAGTTTATTTAAAAGAAGATGTTGTAATCATTTGTAGTTATATTGTTGTGGGTTATTTTGATTTATGGAGCCTGTAATCAAATATAGTCTCTCGGGCGCTTAAACAACAATTACAATAACCATCGGAAAAACGCTGTAATTTTGGAAACTCAAATAGTACTATTGTTATGTCCTGAATACGTTTCATACCACGTGTAGATCCGTGAGCGATTCTGCTTTCTTCTTCACGTTTTGACGAGGCATACACAATGACAATACCGGTGCCGTACCCTTAAAGAAACTTAGTAGAGGATGGTTTGAGTAAGTGCATCGTATAGCAAGTGAGTTGCCATTGGTACATTGGCAGATCCAGAGTTGTGAGGCGTTGCCGTAGCAACCCCAAAACGGGTTCAGGCTGCCTGAAATAGGGCAGCAGGTGAAAAGAGGGCCATCGATAGGTAACTAGATACAAATAGAAAGAATTTGACCTCAAAATAGAAGAAAGGTTTTTTGGGATGTTATTTGCTTGTCAAACTCAGAGAAAGTAGGCCGCAAGACATGGACAATATTTGGGCCGTGTGGATTCTGTCAACCCCCATGGCGAAATCCTGGATCCGCCCCTGCTGGTAAATTTAGTCATCCACATATACAAAACAGAAATTCTAATAAGATAGTTTTTTTCCCAAATAAACTAACGACAGGTCGGTTAGCCAGTGGGTCATCAACAGACATTACTCAGAAACTCACTGCTAAATTTCAAACCAAATGGACCATTAGAACTTGACGAAAGTGTCGTAGCAAACGTGATGAGGATAGACTAAGTCTAAAGTGGGCGTGTCATTTCATAGCCTACTAAAAACTATGTAGGCCACCCCTATTTATTAAAATTTTATTTTAATTTTGTAAGTGTTAAAACTGAGCCCAAAATCGTGTTAATTTGTGTCAGTAAATTAAAACAAGAGGAAACAAGGCAATCACAAGATTACACGTTTGCCATGTACAATATCGTGAACATACAATTTGGTGCATTGACTACATTAGTGAGGTTTCGCAGCTTTACGAAATACGAATACGAAAACGGATACGTCATACATTCTTGTAACATTTGCAATACAACACTTTAAATATCTTTCACAGTTGGTCAGTATTTTACGACGATCATCAACAATTCATAGATAGAAAATTTGATATATTTTTAACACGTTTAGGACTTTCAAAAATTGGAGTGTGACGTATCGGTTTTCGTTTTCGTATTTCGTAAGCTTGCGAAACCTCGCTATTACCATGATCCCGCATGTTTCGCCTGATAATGGTCAAAATTTTAATGTCGGTTTACGGAATTATCAAAAAAGCCTGGGAACGGGCAACAGTGCATTCAACCTACTGAAGAAATTACTAGAGGAGCAAGGTATCATTGAATACTTAACGGTGTCTGGCCGAATAGTACTTTAAACATCAACACATGTCTGTATCCTATTCTACGCACCCAAGTCTTGCGACCCTCCTCCCTACGATCTTAGGCAAAAATAGTTTGCCTTCCAAGTACTACTCCCTTAGAATGAACCGAACTATTTTAAACACTAGTGTCGTTGTCACGCAAGGTGTATAGGATTTTGTTGAAGATCAGTGTCCTACGAGGTTCCCAGGTCTCGGAGTCGCCGAATTACATGTGCCCTGCTTGCTGCCCGGTTGTCTCTCTAATTGACCGTAATATTCATAGAAAATTCAATTCAATTTGTTTACTGACTTTATAGATAGTTTACAGAGCAATTAATTAGGCAATCAACCGTACTCTAGCATATTTATATCTATTCCATTTGTAACTATTCTAGGATTTCTGGATTTGTTAGAAATGGAACCGAGAATTAAACAGGTTTTCCCCAGTGACGTGGGGCGGGGGCTCAGGGCACCTCCATTCTGAGGTAGAACACAAAATCGGTGCAGTATATATATATAAATATCTTAATCAACAATCGAGCGCACTCACTATTCATTAGTGCAGCGCACATACTCTTTAACAATCGAGTGCACTCACTCTCCAACAATCGAGCGCACTCTCTCTTCAGCAGTGGAGCGCACACACTCTTTAACAATCGAGTGCACTCACTCTCCAACAATCGAGCGCACTCTCTCTCTCTCTCTTCAGCAGTGGAGCGCACACCATCTTTAACAATCGAGTGCACTCACTATCCAACAATCGAGCGCACTCTCTCTTCAGCAGTGGAGCGCACACCATCTTTAACAATTGAGTGTACTCACTCTACAACAATCGAGCACATTCTCTTCAGCAGTGGAGCGCACACCCTCTTTAACAATCGAGTGCACTCACTCTCCAACAATCGAGCGCACACTTTTTTCAGCAGTGTGGCGCACACACTGTTTAACATCGAGTGCACTCACTCTCCAACAATCGAGCGGACACTTTTTTCAGCAGGTGGCGCACACACTCTTTAACATCGAGTGCACTCACTCTCCAACAATCGAGCGCACTTTCTCTTCAGCAGTGTGACGCACACATTCTTTAACAATGGAGTGCACTCATTCCCCAATTATTGAGCGCATTCTCTCTTCAGCAGTGGAGCGCACACACTCTTTAACAATGGAGCGCACTCTGTGTTCAACAACCGAGCGCATTCTCTCTTCAGCAGTGTGGCGCATACACACTTTAACAATCGAGTGCACTCACTTTCCAACAATCGAGCGCACTCTCTTTTCAGCAGTGTGGCGCACACATTCTTTAACAATCGTGTGCATTCACTCTCCAACGATCGATCGCACAATCTTCAACAGTTGAGCGCTCACGCTCTTTAACAATCGAGCGCAATCTGTGTGCAACAACCGAGCGCACTCACTCTTCAGCAGTGCAGCATACGCACTCTTTAACACTCACTCTTCAAATTGCTTTGGAATTGTTATCCAAACATCTTTTACAGCTGAACGTCTCTTAAGCGGCAGGTCTGGGAAAAGTGTCCGCTTAAGGGAGGTGTCCGCTTACGAGAATTCGGCCGATACAGGCCAAATGTAAAATTACTTATACGTACTAATGTTCCACATTTCACGGCCTTCTCAACACAAATGACCTCTCAAATTTCTAGACAACGCATTCTATATTTCATTAAATATTATTTTCTGGTATCATTTTTAAGATTTTTTTAGTAATGATTCTCTCATCTACAGTATAAGGACGTTTTTCTACGGAAATTTATATTCGTTGTACAGAAAAATCAAATTTCCGGGATGTCCGCTTATGGGATGTAAATTAAAATACAAAAATCTACATTTTAAGACAAAAAGTGTCCGCGGCCTCTTACGGGAGGTGGCCGCTTACGGGAGGTGGCCGCTTATATGAGGTACCAAATGCACTGGCTAAATAGGAAGAACAAACGGGTCTTTGAATAGTGTCCGTTATGACTCAGGTTATGGGAAGTGTCTTCTTACGAGAGGTGTCCACACAAGGATTTTCACCAGTAGGCCTATATGATTTTGATTTGTATACGCTCCACCCATTGAACGTATCACCGATCTATATTGTCACTTACACAAAACACTCCGTATAAGATAAGTGACCTATCATAACGGTTAATCGATCACTACAATAGAAATGTTTCCTAAATCTAATACTGTAGGAAGAAATCGTTAAGCCGAAGTTTCCTAAATCCATGGTTTCCTTCCTCCGTGCTAAATGTACATCGGAAGAAGTCGCTAAGCCGAAGGACATGCGGTCGGAACATGGAATAATGATCGAATTTTGGTGTAAAGGAGAGGACTAAAAATACATTGATATATTGTAAACCGTTTAAAACAAGTACTAATTCTAAACCCTCCTACCACAAGGGTGATTTGATACATGAGTCGAGTACTACGATTTAAAAACTCATATAATTTATGAAGGGATTTGGTAGTATTTAAACGGCCCAAATTTTCAGCGGTCCAATATCTTCTGGGTGAGTCAATCAGGCGACAAATTCTGTATTTGGATTAGAAAAGCAAACATTAAAAAAGCTTAGTGGCCTTTTTTGCTACTACTATTTTTTCAGTTTTATGGCGTTAATTTTTTTGTTTAATTTTTTCTGAGATGGCCGTTTTATGGCAGTTGGCCCTTTTAGAGGCGGCCCTTAGTCATTTAAAGATTTGTATACGGTACCAGAAGACGCCCAATGATTAACACTATGAATTTAGAGTTGCTAGAAAAGTAGTACGAGTTCGCGAAACACTAAAACGCTCACAAGCGCTCAGTTCGCCTAAAATCTCATTATTTTGGCCTACATAAAAATATTGAGCTAATATTTTAACAACGTGTGCCTCTAATCGTGCACCAGAGAGTATAAAGAGAAACATTTCCCTTGCCAAGGGCGGGATTTGGACCTGTTCTTGTCTTTCACATCGTCCTAACTCAACCCCCATCCAACTTAACTGGATTCGCTCCTTAACATTAAAAAATAAATGACGGTACTATCATAACGACACTATACCCATTGCGTTTATATATATTCAAACTTTATTCAAACATCATAGTATTAGTACAATATCTGTTTTAAGTCCTGCACTTTGTATGTGCAGATTAAAAAAAAAACATTACGTTTTCATACTATTAGCAAACAGATCTTCTGCGTTTATAGGACAATATAAATAAACAATTTAATTCATAAACTATACTATTGTCTGTATAGTACGTTTTACAACCCGTACTTTCATATTATTTGTAGGCCTTATGTAATATTTAGGTCGGAGTGTGCTATATTCTGGTTATCGTGGGAAAATAAAATCAATGGCATGTTTACTTTTATCAAATTTTATGGAAGTGCAATCACCCACTTAGGCCTACGACCAAAACATCAACAGCATAAAGAGGGTATTAAAAATATCATGTGACCGCCTATTGTCAAAATAAATATAATTGGACGGGGAAATGACAAACAAGTTTGTTATTATTGTTATAAGATGGGAATTGAATGGGTGTTCGTAGGTGGTGTCCTTGAAGACCGTAGTAAGGGACATATTATTTTGTAGTCTTATTATTATCTGACGCGTTAACACTTATTCGACCCATTTGAAACGGACAGGGACAATCTAAACAACAATAAGTCATTAAAGAATACAATTATGGAAATAAGCTGGCGATGTTTAATGTGTTAAAAGATGAGTGCAATTGAACCGACGGTAAAATCTGATACAGATTGGATGAGGATAACATTTGAACCAGATTGGATGATGATGCTCGAAACGAAACGTCACAAGGTGCAGTGTTGTGCCATTAAAACTTTACACATTTGGCGGTGGCGCCCTATATACAATTATAAAAATAATACATCTACAAGTATCTTTTTGTTTCAACTTTGCTTAGGCCTACAATTATTTTTTTAAAATCAATAAAATGTGATCTGTACACACTTTTGGCGTTGGTGCTTATAAGCTGGAATTTTATGGACAAATTTTCATTCCTGTAGATGACATAAATTATGTCGAAATATTGAATCCTCTCACTATGGCGTAAATAGGCCTGTCATTGCTTGGAGTACGGTATACTTTGTCTCTGTATTATGGGGTAACGGTATACAGTATTCTATGTAAAACCCATACGATTTTATTACTATTTCAAATATTTATTCTATTTAGTCTTTAAAAAAAAATCTGTAAATCATAGGTCTAAACTGAGATTACTAGTCTAAGTTACAGCAACGTCCAAAACTCCTTAACGAGTTACGCAAGTCTAATTAAGACCACTAATAGCACTTATTTAATCGGAAGTCATTTATTAAGAAAATAGGTCTAATATCTTGAATGGAATAAATCTATACATTGAATTGGAGATCAATCCAACTACACCAGGGGTTCCATAGAAACTGTTAACGCTAAATACAATGTGGAGTAAGCTAATGAGGTAACAAGTACTGTTATTTCGAGTTTTATCGGATCGTTTACAGCCATGAGAATATACCGTAGGCCCCTTTAAAGTTAGATCAGGGAACAGTGAAATTACTGGTTTGATGAATACATGATGGCAAAACATGTTCTATTGGCCTATAAAGCTCAGTCCAGACTATCAAATTTTCTTTGACAAAAAACTTTGACATGCCTATATATGGGTATGATGACATCACACCATGACCATACATGGATATATCATTACCATATATGGATATGATCAAGTTTTTGTCAAATAAGTTTGATAGTCTTGAGTGAGCTTTATGAAACCCGCATGACCACTGCAGAAGCAAATGAACCCAAAACGGCAAATAATTTGTTTTGAAAGCATGGTTAATTCTAATAGAAATAATAAATAATAAAAAAATCCAGGGGCGGATCCAGGATCCACCGAAAGAGGGGTGGGGGCACTTCCAGATCCGGGTGGGCGTGGTCGCCTGTTTTATTCAAAATTGTGCAAAAAAATGTATTTTTTAGGTTCAAAAAGGAGGGGGCGG
>JAOTQE010071746.1:0-16875 GCA_025631205.1 Nesometra sesokonis
TGTACAAGTTAAGGATTAACTTCTTGTTACATACTGTGCGTAGCTTTCCGCGTCTTATTGTCGGATCGACTTGTTTTTTCGCGCGTTTCATTGAATATTTTTTTAAGCATCACCCAACTTTGTAAGCTATATGCCATGGTTTTGGAGTACACTGTCTTTCGAACTAGTATCCAGGGCAGGGGCGTATCCAGGATTCGGCGAAGGGGGTGCTCGACCTGGGTTGGATTCTGACAAGAAAAAAAAAACTGTTTTCCCCTATTCCCTAATTTCTGGTTTTTGGGTGTTTCTTGTCACATCTTGACCCTTCTTCACTTCTTCTCATTTCTACTGAAGGGGTGGGTGCAGACTTTTTAAAAATGGGGGTGGGGCGGTAGAGAGTCAAATTTTAGGGGTCCGGGGTATGCTTCCCGAGAAATTTGGTCTTTAGATGTCCGGAAATGGTCTCAGGGGCGTATAAAGGAATCAATTTTTGTCTAATGATTGCTGAATATTTTCGTTTTATATATAATGTTAATAATATTGATATATTTTACTTTCCAAAAGGGGGACCGGAGCCGGTCCGACCCCCTTAAATCCACCCCTGGATATTAAAAAATATAACTTTTATGAATTTATGATGGTTTCAGCGGCGCGGTCTATAGTTATAACGTTTTTCAGAACGACATGAGAAGTCCCAAATCCTGTTTGCTGCCACCCGGAGTTTGCAATTTCCGTCGCACGTAAAAAAAAAATTAAACGGACTAACTGTCCATTTTAGATTTATTATTTTATTAGGCCTATTTATTATTTATTATTTTTGAGTGTTATTTAAATATTGTATAAGATCCACTGAGTGGATCTCTGAACATAGGGCATGCTCTATAAGGGTAACCCACTGAAAAAAGGTGAATTAATAAACAAATTTGACGTTGATCACTAAAATTGTGATCATGACCAGGTCCACCAATTAATACTTACTGGGATCATATCCAACAGTTTGGTCAGATAAAATTTAATTTAAACAGAAGCGGATATCCATCGCTCGCCGTCTCACAAACAATTGTTTCAAAAACAGTTGCTCTGGCATTTTTAAAACAATAACGGATACCATCAACGTGACTGACCGTTTTTATGCAAAATTAACTTACAAAGGGATACAATGAACTATGATAAAACTTATCGCTGGTAAGTTTAACTGCCCTTCGTCCAATCAGAAAAGAATTATATAGGCCTACGCCTCTTTATAAGTAGGTCTGTTCGTTAAATAACACACACGTTTAATTGGGAGTGTCGCCAGCCGTAGAGAATATCGAGCTTAAAGATAACAAAACTGAAATTTAAAATTTTACAATTATGTTTTTCTTCACGAAAATTGGATTTCCCGCATTGGCGTCAACAGAGTGCCGATGCATAAAAGACTTTTTCCCACTTCAACCCCACGGAAGTTGTTCTGGAATCAAGGGGCTCTCCTTGGTTACGATATCATACATAACTTATCGAAACGTGTTTTTTAACCGACATTTGTAATCCGCTTTTATAATTTTTATTTAGTTTTATCTCTTTGCATATTACTAGGTCAATTAAAGTCGTCACAGGCCTAGGCCTACAATACATTTAATAAATGAAATGTAACAATATGAGAAATAAGACACAGAAAGTTTAATACCATGCTCCCTATAATAATTTTACTACTTTTTTAAAAATTTTACATTAAAACACGGTTCTTTATTAATTGAAAACCTAAATTTGTATCATCAATACAAATTATAACGGTTTTTTTTCTTAATTGAGCAAGTTTTGTTTAAATACCACATCAATGCTTTAACAAGTTCTGATTTAATGTAAGCCTATTAGGCCAATCCTCTTTATAATTTTTTACAGTTTTTTTTAATTATTTTTTTATTTACAATACTTTTTGAAAACTTTGCAATTTGCAATAATAAAAATAATATTAGTAGCTTTGTTTTTAATGCCAGTCCTTCAAACTTGCAATATTTAGACTAATGTCATAGCAACTTTTTCATCATCGTAATCATAATTATCATCACCACCATCATCATCATCATCGTCATCATCATCATCATCATCATTATCATCATCATCCTCATCGTCATCATGGGCGTCATCGTCATCATCATCATTATCACCATCGTCATCGTCATGATCATCATGATCATGATCATCATCATCATCATCATCGTCATCTTCATCGTTATCATTATCTAATGGTGTGCTTCACCGTATCTGTTGGTCCGTCCGTTGGTTGGTCTTACGTTTAATATATATATCTATATTTCTCCAAGTTATACAGATCCATTAGGTTTGAAATTCAGTCAGTTTCTTGTACAATGAGTTTCGGCCATCGCATTTCTTAGCTGGTCAGTTTGTCTCTCTATCGGTTCATTTTTCAATCGATTTCCAATAATCTCTGCTCCGTTGTTATATAGGCCTGTTTGTTTTTTTTAATGAGCAAGTTTTCTTATACGATACACTACAGTACCGGTACATAAAGTCCAAACATTGAGCATTAAATGGTACAGTAATTAATTCACCATAATAAAAAGTTATATGCAGATATACAAAAGCAGAGGACGGGTTACTTATACAAATTGCACTTTAAAAAAAACTTCTTATAGAGTATCACCATTTCCGTACTAGTCTCCTCTAAAGGTCACACCTTTCTTCTTTTGACTATGAGGGTTCAAAATGGGTTCTTTGTCATATGGAAGCTTTATTATAACCTTTAAAAGTTCACATTAAGTACTTTTGTAGGATCGCCAATCGGTCTTTTGAACGTTTTTCGCGAACAGGTCTTTAGAATCTTTTTAGGTTCGTCAAATGTGACACGAGAACCCATCAAAATCAAAGAACTCCTTTTCCCAAAAATTATACAGGACAACAAAGAATCCATTGAACCTTTATTTGTTGCGGTGTAGACTCGAAAACTAATTCCTTCAACATATTTCGTTATCTTACACATAGCTTAGAAGAAAAGTTGTAATTTATTTTTAAAATATAATTGAAATATTACTAATAGACGAACTTTTATAATACTTTACAAATCACAGTCTTATAATATGCTAACTAAATCAACATTTTAAACAGAAATCCGAATTGTATTCTTTTTTAACAAGATTATTATCCAAAAAAATCATTAGTATTAATTTTAAATTAACTTGCTTATATTAAAATAACACCAAGGTTAAAAATACGAGAATAAAAAAGTAGTGTACCCTATTTAATTAATAACTTTTTTACACTGAAAATGATTAACAAATATGTAGTAGGGAACGTAATGTTCGAAATATGCATTCCGTGAGATTTTAATGCTCAAAGTAAGTTTGCAGTTTTGGAATCCTTAGACTGAGTAGATTGCATAATAGGTACCATTTTTTCAGACCATGTTGTGTTCGCCATTTTAGGTTTCAAAATGGCGGGTATTTTGGGAGACTAACACCGACGTAACTCCACTTTCAGACGGCATATTAACCTAATTTTTGTGGCAAATTGTATATTTTTATGTTCAATGGATTTGATGGTACCATTTGTATCGATAGCATATGGCGGCCATATTGAATTTCTAAATGGCGGCCACGTTTTAATATAAAACTAACATTAACTCCACATTATAATCTTGACTTTGGTGGCAAATTGTTTTCATGTTCAATGGATTTGACCATTTGTATCGATAGCATGGCGGTCATATTGGATTTCAAAATGGCTGCCATTATATCACATATTTGCTTCATTTTCTGTATTTAATTACTCATAATGTATATATAGTACCGAGGAGCATTGATATTAAGTAAATATGGATTTGTATATTTCATTCATTAAGTGATGCCCAGAAATATGTTTTTAGTAGCCCTTAATTGTTGGATAAATCCCGGTTGAGGGCGTTTTTCATAATTTCCTCATGGCTGTGTGTGTGTGTCTGTCTGTCTGCATCCATATCTAAAAAACCTATTGGGCCGATTTACTTCAAATTTTCAAAAAATGTCAGAACCAACTGTATCTAGGTCCTCCCGAGGTTTGGTGCTGATCCGCCTTACCACATGAATTCTGTATTCTAATCTATTGTATTTTGTGTCTACTGCCCTCTGTTTTTAGTGACAAAAGCTAGGGACTAAACAAACCTGACAGCTGATACACTCTGGTCCTATCTGTTAGCTCTGTCATTAAAATTCCAAAGCATAACTTTTCTTGACCATGAGAAAAGATGTTTATTCTGTGTACCTGATAATGAGAAGGATAGCAATAGGATATTGCAATGAGCTCTGTATGTATTTCTCTCTGTCTGTCTGTCTTTTATCTGATGTCTGTCTATTTTGTATCTGGCTGCATGTAACTATAGCTTTAGGCTGTTCACAAGGAAATGAACACTAACACACACTCAAAGGGGAAAAACATAACCCTCTTCAAAACATAGGCGAGGGTGTTATTGTTTGCGATTACTTTGGTTTGTTTTTACATTGATGATACGGCCGCCGCCACCGTACCTGTCGAACCGGTTCCATTGTCCCTGAGAAAATGTATACAGCTAATCAAATACACAAGCATGATTTGTGGTCTCCTTCCAGCATCTAAAATCATTCTAGTAACGAAATCTATAGATCCAACAAAATCAGATATCAGCATCGATTTTATCATTGATGATAATTAAACGGATTTTGTATGTAATAGTGTGATCCTCATGGATGACTAACATGGTATATAGAAGGGAGAAACACAGTAAGAAAAACAACTTGGTGGTAATGGTTGTTGTTGTCTTTGTAGATCATCCATCTCATAACTCATGAAGATACTGATGTTCTGACTCTAGACCTCACCTAAAAAAACCATCAAGACAGCAACATCACAACAAGGTAACCCATTTGCTGTCTTTCTCATTGTTAGAATCCAAGCATTGTACCCAGGCAGGTCATTGTTGGCTTGAAATGGAACTAGGGTTCACAGTATCACCAGTGAGGTTTAGATAACTGTCGTGGTCTTACATACCTACAAACTATGCAGCTGACATGTAAATCTTATGTTAAACCAGATATAACAGACTCAGCACATACATCTAGATCAGACATAAGAGACTCCAGATCTTTTTGGCATGGTGGACACAGGACGTTAAAAGACTTGTAAATGCCAGAAATACAACCAAGGTTAAGACATAGAACCTCCAAGACCATGCACCACTATTTTTAAAATAGGGAAACAATATTTAAATTTCTATAGAAGGTCAAGAACCTGAAATACCTGGGCTCATGGTGGAGTTTCTCTGAGCTAGACAGATACAGAGGTGGGATCAAAGATCTGAACGCTATTGAAGTTCAGCCTGCCCCGACACATCAAGTTCAGCTGTTGCAAATATTGCAACATGGTTCATCGATAGAGTAGTGAATACCCGATCTTGAAAGCTATATTTCTGAAAACAACCGTGGATGCTTCATAAACTGATGTGCTGAGTGTGGTATAAGCAAGGAGCACCATACAACATTTGTGTTGCATTGTAGTTTGTCAAAAGTCAGTTAAAAGTTGCAGCAAAGCATATAAAACTAGCCGGCTATTCAGAACTCAACAAGTTTATGTTGTGGTAGCAAAGACTCATTAGTTATAAGGACATCTCATGTGACGCTCAAAGTAGGACTCTGGAACACTTTGCATTGGTAAAGTTGCCGACTAGATGGGATATTGGATGACTGTTGATTGACTTGTATTAGGACGACAGTTGACATTAGAAGTTTCTATACCTAAAGGTCCTGGAAAAATAAGGTAGCAATACAGTTTTCAAACTAGCTAGGCCCAGGGATATGGCACTTCCAGTCACTTTGAAACAGAATATTTCATTACGGTAAATGTGAGTGTTATGTTCTGAAGGAGGAAGGAAGAAGGAACTATAAAGTTTTTAAATGTAACCGTAAATTGCAATTGAGATATTTGAAATAAGACCATACCAACAAATCATTACCAAGGCATTTCCATTCATTTTTAGTAAAGGTTTGATCATATTTGTATTTCTATTAAAATAGGAGATAAAAACAGGTCTGTCTCAAATTATTGATTGTGAGTAATTAAAAATGATACAGGCCTATTATGAATGTAATAGATTAAAAATTATTAAGTGGTCAGAAAGTATGATTCTGGTCATTATCCATAAATTTTCCTCATTAAGATAAATATAAGCTTGTATGATCTGAAAGATGTTTGCCCAATTTCGAGCACATGTGACAAGTAGATATGAAGATATGTCAACATAAAGTCAAAGGTCAAATTATCAGAAATAGTAATTCCGGTTATTTCCAAACAGACTGTTTCATTACAACTAATAGGAACATAGAGTTTAACAATTCAAGATCAAAACCATTTATCTACAATCAGTGGTTACCAAGATGTGAGCATTTAAAATTTTCCGAAAAACATTTTAGAAAACGCCCTCTATCAAGATAGTTAGGTACTGAAAAAAATCCCCAGATATTTGGAAAACCTCTACTCAATTATCAAGGTCCCTCAGAGCTATGTGTATTATTATAGTTAATTTTAATACAAAAAATACAGAAAATATGCGATTTTAATGGCAGCCATCTTGAAATTCAATATGGCCGCCATATGCGATCGATACAAATGGTACCATCGGATCCATTGGTCATGCTAATATACAATTTGCCACAAAAAAAATCAGGTTTATATGTGGTATGAAAGTGAAGTTAAACTCAGTTTTAGTCTTCCAAAATGGCCGCCGTTTTGAAACCTAAAATGACGGTCAAAAAGTTGTCAGAAAAAAATGGTACCTAACTGATATGTAATCTAAGTCTAATCTAAATCTAAGGATTCAAAAACTATTATGTTTCCTTCAAATGGGTTTCCAAGCCCCTTTACGGTAGTTTGCAGAAACTATGGGTAGGCCTATATTTAAAAATACCATAATTTCTAGTTTAATGTTCATAATATTTTTTGTTTCTATTTTCAAGAAGAAAATACACAATTAGTACTGGATAGGATAATGTTATAGGCCTAATATTCTTACCTGCCAACTCTCATGCATAATTCGTCTACATGTGGACACATCTTTGAGGTTTCATGCATACATTGCATTTTTACGTATGAGAATAATTTGTAAAAAAAACATTATGGGACCTATATACTTCAGAAACTCACAAAACGATGCGAAAATGTCAAAAATCTATTACAATTTTCATGGAAAACCATGAAAAACTACATCAAGAAATATAACCAAGGGACATTCAAGTTCCTTGATACAACGTACAGGTTGACTATTTTTTTTTTTTTTTTTTTTGCTGCTTATTGAAAGTATACTGATCTGGCGAAATTGTCCCACACATTGGCTACCAAACCACATTTTATAAATGTTATTTAAATAAAAACGCAAAACATGTTTTTATTTATAACAACGGATTACATTTTAACTAATGTTAATCACAACCAATCACCATCATATATTTCCAATTTAATTACACGTAGATCTCTAGTCTGTACGAGATCTCTTGGGTCGACTACTAGTGCATCTGTACTTTTTGCTCCACCAAGTCGCGCCTGAAAACATACGGAGATAGGGCAAGCTGGAACACTCTTTCCACTTCTATCCAAGAGGCTCATTCAATTGAAATATTCAAAACTCTCTTGAAAATGCACCCTTGTAGTTCGCTGTAGTTTGTATTTTTCTTTAATCTCCTACTTTTGAGCGCGTTGAGACAATCGACGATTTTTAAGCGCTACCCGTATATAAATGTAACAACATTAACATTAATTGTATTTTTTTTAATCGTAAAAAAATATAATAGAATCAAATAATCTAATAATACTATAAAATATTCAAAAATCTATATTGCTTTTGGATAACTTCAAGATCGTCACTCAATGATATAAAAATATATGGAAAATAACTTCGTTGTTTCAAAAAAACATAAACAGGCCTAGCCTATAACCATGAAACTAGAAATTAAGATATTGAACAAACAGGTCTTAATTTTACATCGTTATTTGAAAAAGTATGAAAAAATACAAAACAATCAATGGAGTTCACCAATCAGTGCAACTCTTTTAAAGACACTAATTTTTATCAAGTCTCTAATCATTTTAAGTTAATTTCAAAATCAATGCTGATGTTTTGTTTTGTTTTTTGTTTGTTGTTTTTTTTTTCGGTAATCCGTTTTTACTACATCTCTAACAGGCGCGGATCCAAGTGGAGGGAAACGTAAGCCAGGTCCCCCTTTGGACTTGGGGATTATTATTTGAACCTTAAAAACCCCTGTTTGCAATGAATTATCTGTGAACATTGGCTCTTAGTATAGGGAACTCATTTGTTTTGAAAAATTGTCCCGGAGAAGACCCCAGAACACCAAGTATCATGAAATTAGCGTGAACCTTTCCACCGGGCCCCTCTATTCGGCATCGGGCCCCTCTATTCAGCTCTGCTGGATCCGCCCCTGTTTAAACTAAATAAAACAAATGAATTTATTTATTCTTTAACTCTGCGATTGTACAGCGACTCCTAAAGTTCGATTTTATAACTACATGTAAAGTTTTAGTTATTACCTCATAAACAATATACGATAAATCTACACCCTATTTTTAATATTGCTACAGTTGAAATTCCCGTATGCGGACACCCTCGGGTCCGGGAAAGGTTTCCGCTTACGGGAGGTGTCCGCTTATGAGGATTTCGTAGCGTTATGTATACATCCTTATGCCTCACATTTCACGACCTTCTCGGCTCAAATGGTCTCTCAAATAGACACCATATTTTTATTTTTTTTAAAATTCAATGTGTGTGTCATTTTTAAGATTGGTCCAGTAACGTGATTCTCAGCCATTACAGCATAAGGATGATTTTATACAAAACAAATTATTCGTTGAACAGAAAAATCAAATCGGGATGTCCGCTTAAGTGAAGTAAATTAACTTACAATTTTAAGACAAAGGGGGTCCGCATCCGCATACGGGAAGTGTCCGCTTACAAGAGGTGTCCCCACAGGGAGGTTCAACTGTAATCACGGTATGTAATTACGTCTAAATGAAACATTACAATAACAAAAACAGCAAGCGTGCAATAGTCATCCTATACTGTAGGTATTGCAGCGTGTATTTTATTAATAGGCCAACTGTACAATTTGTGTTTATTAGAGACTTAGGTTTAATCCAGAGGTGTAATACCAGGCGAATCTAAGATTTGAAGTACGGCCCTAGGCTACTGATGGGGGAATCAGCGTGTTCCCGCGCACAGCCAGACAAAACTTAGATTGGCAAAAGAGGAGCGCGCAAAAGTCGAATACCTAATGTCTACGCCCCGATAGGGGGCAGTAGATACAGTGAAATCAAGTATTTGTTGTAATAGGTAGCTCAAACTTAAATCGACGAAAAAACGTTTGAATAAATGCTTGCTTATAATCATTTAATTTGTATACGTAAATAAAGGGGTTGACTGCGGTGTTGGCCACGGCCATCATCACCGCGATGTCACGCAAAAAATGATTTTGAATATCAAAGCATTTACAGATTGTATAGACAAGATAAAGTAAAATCAACGGTGAATTACAGATTATGTAAATGATAGAGTTTATTCCCATGGTGATGACAAGATTGCGTTCAGTATCCTCCCGCGCTGACTTCTTTCGCGACACGTTTACTCCAACGTTGGGCGCATTAGCTCCAGTTTCGTTGATTTTAGCTTGCATATTTTGTCGAATCTCTGATCGTTTCATTAAAGTTACATAGATACGTTGATAACAAAATACCATAGTACCGATTGGTATTATCATATTCCCTAGTAATACGACGATACTCGACACTAGTTGAATGGATTCACTGCCGTAACAAAAAGTACATTCACCAGGTTGTTGTGGATCCGGTTCAAGTATTATGAAATATTGAACAGTTATTAGTAACGCAGCTATGAATGGAAGAGACAATTGTGTTGCTTTTGTTATCCTGTTACCGTTGCCCCTTAGCCAGTACTTCAACGGGTAAGCCACTGCTACATACCTCTCAATCGCAATGTATACAAGATTTAAAGTGGAGACGGACAAGAATAACAATAGTAATGAACTTAATTTGCAGTATATAACATTATCTTCGTTATTCAGAGGAATAAAGAATAACAGAAAGAAGAAATTTGTGATAAAATCGGTGATGGATTGTTGGAAGATCAGCATGTAGGTAAACGATTTTGAATAGATGTTGCACTTGATGAAGACGATGACAACAGTCGAGTTGGCTAGCATCCCAGTGATTGAAAGTATGTAACTGAGAACTATAACAGCGAATAGTCCGTCTGATGCCTCGATGGTATCAACCATAGACTCACTGAAGTTGCAAGTCGACATTATCTCTGGAAAGAAGAATTTAATCAGTATTAATTAGCTACCGTCTTCGTACTAATGCAAAACTTATGCGCCAACCGTCACCAGAAGCGTAACCAGCGAGTGCTCGGAGAAGACCTACTCGAGCACTCCATTTAAAGTTCGAAAAATGCACAATATGACACTCGAGATCAAGTAGATCACACTTTTTAGTTTCTGTTAATTCTTTAAATATCATGGTATTATTTTGAATGATGTTACTTCGTATGGTGAAGTGCAAAATCTAAACTACAAATTCATATATTTTCATCTATGTAGTGTTGCTTGAAATGTGATATTTTTTGCGGATTATGAAGTTCAACTGAGACAACCTGCCCCATCCCGGGGTTGGTTGCCACAGTATATGGGGTAGGTTGTCACAGCAGCGAATTTTTAATTAAAAAAACATATGATCCATTAAATTTGTTGTCATAGTAGGGGCATTTACGTGTGATCTTTGACCATTTAATCGAACCTTTCTTCCTCGATGAATTTGGAAAGATGGGTCAATTTAAACAAAGTATGGCTCCTATGTACATCCCAGATATGATGGGAAAGCCTATTTGAGGGCGTTTTTCAAAATGGCCGCATTTAGCTTTGGGCCTCTTCTATCTCTGCAACCAATATGCATATTTCTATTAGCTGTAATAAAAAGGTTTGTCGAAAACTGGCCGGAAATGCTATTTTCTGCATATTTGACCCCATATCTACGTAACTACTGGTCAGATGAACTCGGAATTGGTTACAAATCGTTCAGGACATGCAAGTTTATATTTGCTTTAATGAGAACTATTTTAAATTAATGAACGCAAAGGTACTTTCTGACCTTTGACATTCCATACAATTTTAAACTTTTATTAGAAATAGGTTATTGAGGGTTAAAATGAAGTCATGTTCCAAAAACAAAAGTTGCATGTCTTATTTGAAACGGCTTATTGTAGGCCTACTTAGTAATTGGACAGTATTTTAAACAGAATCGGTTGGAAATTGCGACAATGCGATCCAAAACACTAAATTGGGGACTAGGTGTAATGATATTGTTAAAATGATAATTTGGATGGTTGTCACGTGTGACAACCAACCCCATTTAGATTGTGACAACCAGCCCCAAGGCCATTAGGTGAATGAAACAAGCCACGACAGAAGTACAAAGCTGTCTTGGTTTTCTTTGCTATCAACCAACCCCATTTAGATTGTGACAACCAGCCCCAAGGCCATTAGGTGAATGAAACAAGCCACGACAGAAGTACAAAGCTGTCTTGGTTTTCTTTGCTATTTTTCTAAGATTTCCGATGCTACCAAATATCTACATGAAACCAGGAAGGTATACCTCCATGATGAAACTGTATACATCTGTATAGGCCTACACACGATTATTAAACAAAGGGCAAGTTTTCAAAACATAGGCCTACGATG
Source organism: Nesometra sesokonis (assembly GCA_025631205.1). Lineage (NCBI taxonomy): Eukaryota > Metazoa > Echinodermata > Crinoidea > Comatulida > Antedonidae > Nesometra > Nesometra sesokonis. Next base: position 11,742 of record JAOTQE010071746.1, read on the forward strand.
TATGACATACGATTATTTTTTGAATGAGTATTGATGACATCAGTGAACAATAAGGGAACAAATGTACCATCCCACTTAGGTTAAGGCCCTCTATAAATTGCCATTTTAGGGACTGTGACAACCAAAACAACCACCCCCGGTCTCCCCTACTCAAGGACTTAGAGCTAATACGGTAACCATCTCCTTTTTGCTTGTTAAAATCAAACCGTAGGCCTACTCTCCATCTCTCTCAACTTGTGGCCTAAACCTTTCTAAAATCATGGAAACGCCCCTGAATACAGGAAAACATTTTGGCATTTTTATGTTCGCATAGATATCCTGGAAAACCAGGGAAACAAGGGGAAGAATTTCCCACAATTTGACAAGTACTAGTACACAAGCATATACTACGATGATGGTAATGCAAGTTTTACAAGAACAGTAACTGTCGAACATCTAGGGATAATAATTTCCGAGTTTCTTCTGTTGTGGACAGAATATAGTCCTGTTCGGCTGCTATAAACAGATTTAAACTGCTGATTTAATAAAAAGGAATGAAAACTAGTGGTCGTTGATAGAATTTAACCGACTGTGAATGTTTTTTAATTTAAAAATTGCCATGGAGCAAGATGATTCAACATGGATTAACAGTGATTTTTCTCTGGTAGGCCTATCAGAGTTATGAACCACACCATGATATCAGCAAAATAACTTAAAGTGGGCCACCTGAGCCAGGGGTACACTGAAATACCCAGAGTATCCACAGACATCTATCGCTTACCTTGCTATGGTTCCACCACTGATGCTAAGTTAACCTCTTCTGAAGTATAAGAGTGGATTGCAATTTATTTCCTTATGGTGTCATTTTCGAAGCTGTTCTTAGAATGTTGCAACATATACCAAATACCGTACTTAAAACGGGTCATTTAGCTAACATAATGAAATAAAACTAAATATTTCTAGGATTTTCTATTTTCTACCTTTCAATAACTAGTAGTAGAGCGGTTAAGGTGAATAATCGTGCACTTCTGAAAAAAAGCATGACACTTTCCACAGTGATACCCTGATGCCTAAGGATCATTAAAAAAATAGACCCCAGAAAATAAGACCCTCTAGTGACCGCCATCTTGAAATACAAAATGGCCGCCAAAATCATTTTATGCAATATTTTCATATCTAGAGCACACACAGCCTTGATTTAAAGGTATTTACCCATGTTTTCAATATCAGTGAGTATCATGCAAACATCAGAAATTGTGTCAGATGGCCGCCATATTGGATTTCAAGATGGCCGCCAAAATATTATTGATTTTATCAATATCTTTATATCTACAGCCATTATCACCAAGAATCAAAGGTCTTTACCCATGTTTTCAATATTGATGAGTATCATGCAATCATCAGAAATTGTGTCAAATGGCCGCCATATTGGATTCCAAGATGGCCGCCATAACTGATTTTTCTAAGTGACCTTAATATGTATAATACTGCACCTATCACAAAGAAACAAAGATCTTTACTCATGTTTCAATATTGATGATTATTATGCAATCATCAGAAATTGTGTCAAGTGGCCGCCATGTTGGATTCAAAGATGGCCGCCATTATTGATTTTTCTAAGTTGCTTAATATGTATAGTACTGCACCTATCACTAAGAATCAACGGTCTTTACCCATGTTTCAATATTCATGAGTATTATGCAATCATCAAAAATTATGTCAGATGGCAGCCATATTGGATTCCAAGATGGCTGCTATAATTGATTGTCTAAGTGACTTATTATATTGCACTTATGACTAAGAATCTAAGATCTTTATCTCTTTTTTTCAATATTAGGGAATGTTATATAGTCATGAGAAATTATGTCATTTAGATTTCAAGATGGTTAAATACTAACATAATATGCAAAAGCTATTTGAATTAAGAATGACTGCTTTCCACATGCTTATCTGGACTACTAATGTACCTAACAAATGAATCTGAGCATGAATAGTGACAAATCAACAGCGGAGCCTGAAAAAAATAACTTCTTGTTTTACCCACCTTTACATACCAGAAGGAGAAGATGACGAGGAGACATCAGAAATTGTTAACCCTGTATTAAAGTCAGTTATTTTACATTCAGTTAGTTCTCTAGATCGACGGAGAGTGCAGATCAAGATAGTATACTACTAGAGGTCTTTTAGAAACTGTGAACTGATCATGATAGTTATATGCGAAAGTTCTTTAAAGTAAAATCAAAATTATGCTTACTTGTAAACGTTTCATTGACTGTCAGTCAACATCGTCAGTACGATTGTGTCTGGTTTCTGGAGAAACCAGACAAGATTTTGTCAAAAGAGATGTGTAGCCCGCCATCCTCTTTCATGGTGAGTAACAAAAAAAACTAAACAGCTAGGTATGAGTAGCAGTAGATGCTCCTTTATGAGGAACCAGAACTCTTTTAGAGAGAACTCACAGTGGCCCAGGTTTTGGAATTGAGGCGTATCATCAGCGAAGTGCGAAGGAACAACTTGACAGAAGGTTCCTTTTTATTGACATTATAATGTCTTCTGACCCGATTTACAGAGTGAGGTAAACAAAATAGTTAAGGTATCAGACAGCGAATGACGACGGGTTCAATATCAATGCAGAATTGGAAAATATAACTTCATTATCATAGTTATAGACTGCACTTTTCAGTGGACATGAACACGATCTGGCTTTAACACCACAGAGATTGAGAAGACCGCCTGTTGTGGTCTTAACTGACATAAAGACCATACAAAGGACGTCTGTCTATTATCTGATCATATGAAATGGGCACAGCAATTGTTGAAACACGTGAAAATAGTATATGGCAAGACTAAATAAATTGTTGTTAAATTCCAAGAATCTGAAAATAACCTCTCAGACATGAAACCTACTTCACAGATATCCATAGATGAATACTACAAAAAATGCAGCATGTGGTAATAAACCAGAATGAGCATAACCAATAGACAAATAATTTATGGGGTGCTACCATGGATGAGCAACAATGTTGCAGCCACGAGTTGAGCACTCATGTGTTCTCAGTTATGTGTCCGTCTAATAAAACTAATTAAAGAGACAAATTAATGGGACAATTAGATCAAATAATAAATGTCAGACTTCTTGATGGGGTGAAATCAACAAAATAATTTGGCGGCCATCTTTAAATCCAATATGGTTGCCATCTTAAAATCTAATATGGCGGCCATCTTACACAATACTGGAAAGATACTTTGATTTTAAACATGGGTAAAAGCCTTTAAATCATCTCTGTTTGTGTTCTAGATTTGAAAATAGTGTTTAAAAAATATTTTGGTGGCCATTTTGAAATCAAACATGACGGCCATTTTACCAAATTTCTGATGATTGCGTGATACTCGCTTGAATTTAAAACATAGGTATTAATCTTTAAATCATAGTCGTAGGCACTCTCAAAATGGAGATATTACCTACAATGTTATATTATTTTGGTGGCCATAATCCAATATGGCGGCCATCGTACACAATTGATAATGATACTTCCTGATATTTTAAACATGGTTACTAAACCTTTAAATCATAGTTGTAGGTATTCTAGAAATGAAGATATTGCCCAAAATGTTATATTTTGGTCTATTTTTTTAACGATTCTTATGTATAAGGGTACCACTGTGGAAAGTTTCATGCTTTTTTTCAGAAGTGCATGATTCTGCCCAAAAATAAACCTTATCCACTCTACTATAAGTCTATTTTGTTGATTCATGGATCTAGTATAGGTCCGTAGTCTATCAGCCTGGGGGATGGTCGGTATAAAATTAGGGGAATATTGCTCATGGTGATTTTTGGCATGGGCTAGACCCCTGGAGTTCGAAAATGTGTGATAGCATTACAAGTGGTAGCATTTTAGTTTTAGAGGGCGTTTTTCAAAATGGCCGCCCCTATATTTGGACCCTTGTATCTCTGTAACCATTGACTGTAGAGACTTGAATTTATATTTGCCTTAATGAGAAAAATGTTTTATTAATGAACAGGAAAATACTTTCTGACCTTTGACAGTTTCTATACCTTAAACTACATGGTACCAATCCCATGATGGTTTATTTTTTTGTACAATATTATAATTTTAGAAATGTCCTTATTTATTAGAGGATACATAGATATGTACCATCTGAACAATTTAATACTGTACCAACCCCATGACAAACAGTTGTGGAGATATACCAAGCTCATAACAACTGAATGTAAACAAAAACAATCAAAAGTCACATTTGCATTGACTCAATAACCAATTTTTCCATTATAACTAATATAAATATGTACGTTCTGAGCAATTTAAGACCAATCTCATGTTTATACGACCAGTAGTTTTTAAGATATGCTAATTTAAGGTCAAAGGTCAAATGCCAAAAATGACATTTCCGACCATTTTATGTAAAACATGTACATTAAGGTGAATAGGAATATTTACCTAATTCTCAATTTAAGACCAAAATCAAGCTTTTCTGATACGCCGTTACCAAGATATGCAATTTTTTGCAACTTGGCGGCCATTTTGAAAAACACCCTCTAAAACATTAAAAGCTACCACTACTGCAGTGCTATCGCATATTTACATATTGTAGAGGTTCATACATGCCAAAAATCATAATGATATTTATTCCACTAATTTAATACCGATGCCAAAATTTTGGACCGGGGCTGATGGCCTACCGTACGTGGTTGATCCTTGTATTGAGGAAGTAATCACATTCCATTGGACATGATTGTAAGAAGTAATGAACTGATTTAATTCTGGAGTATAATGAAAATGTATACATGGATAAGAACATACTTTCCTACAAGAGCGGACATTTTTTTAATTGGATATAAGCCCACGTTGGCCTTAAGGTGGTTAGATCCACTTACATTGCAAGTTGTATGTTACATTTATTAGTTCCTACTTATCAGATCTACAGAAAATAGTCCGATTACAAATGTCAAAAAATATATAGGGGTCATTCCATGCCAAACCACTCAATGTTTTTCCGACCCATCTCCAAATTTGATGATTTTTGGCATACTTTTGGACCTCCTTGAGAAACTGTGGCACACCAAATTTTCGCGCGGTCTGACCATTTCCCACGGATCTAGAGCAGTTTGAAGATTTTGCGACTTTTGCATGAA
>JAOTQE010071757.1:0-16872 GCA_025631205.1 Nesometra sesokonis
ATAATATATATATTATATTTTGTAATATAAATATTCAAAATTCCAAAGTAGATGAAAAACAATTTAAAACAAAAACAAAAAAATATACATTTAATAGGCTTATATTACAACAATGGATACAGGAGGTACAGCAAATCAATGTAAAACAAATTTTTCATACAATTTCTACAATTAATAAATTAAAATTATGTGATTAAAGTTTCTGCATTCTTAAAACAAGATATAAATAACACACAAATGGCATAAATAAATTAGAAACCTAAAAAAGCATAAGTATTGTAGTGTAAAAATTACTGTAAATGAAAAGTTAAAATTCCAGCAAAAAGACAATGCTAAATACCTTTCTGTTGCCTACTGTTGTCATTAGCCATCGGAGTAAGTTTCAGATTAATTTGTGTCAGAGTATTTCAATTCTTTAAAGGACCATCTGCTGCTGAATGTGCCGCAGATCGCGATGCGCCTCGTATTTATACCACAAAACTGCGATGATCCATGCTGCGTCATTTGCATAAATTGCACCGCGTAAACTTTTCATTTCACAACAAACAAACCGGAGTCTACGAATTCGTCTGAATTTGACAACCCGGGAAAAAAATCATGAAAATGAAGTAAGTAATCAAATTCGTGGATGGACCAAGAATTGATTACAGCGATCGATTAGAGATAAATTAGTAATACAGATGAATGCGAAGATAGCGTTTCACAACGTTACACCGCTTTGTTCTGTGATTGGGCAATACCTCGCGATGGTCTAGACTTGTCAGCGGAGCCCGTTAGTGTATGATCTGTGATTGGTTGGCTTCGCCAGGTCAGGATAACTTTATAAGGAACAAATTGTTAACTGAAGCCTGACTAATTCCATGTAAAATTAAAATGTCAAGTTTCCCGTTTTCCCAATCACACCTAGAGTGACAAATCATTTATTTACTGCTTAACTATAGACAAGTCTGTAGTTTAAACATTATACAATTTAGCAAAGCATATATTCATGGGCTTGAGCCCTTATAACATCAATCATGTATTTACTATTATCTGTTTGATGTATTTTGCTACGCTATAACTTTGAATTATATATGAACTAAAATTTAAATTAATTTTTAAAAATCAATCAGTTTATGCCCTTAAAAAGGGGGAGTTATAATTTGTCTGATTTTTTTACGTGTACAACTAAATTTTGAGAGTCTAAATTTAATTTATGCCTATTTTATAATAATACTAATGATTATTTACAATACAGAGGTCAACATATGTCGAATAAATATAATTATTATATACCTAACATAATTATGTAAAATACCTATACTGTTTACTTATAGCTTATAAATGCAATAGGATTAATTATAATTATACCCATATTATAAATAATATCATAATAATTATTACTATTTATATTATATTAATATTTTACTTTTTTGGTTTATAAAAAAAATTTTATGTACGCCGCTTGTTTGACTTTTTGTTTTCATTTATGTTATATTGGCCTGTGACGTTTAGGACAAAATTTTAAGATTGTTTCACTTCTTTGCATATAATTTTAAAATTATCAGGAATGATATTTCTTCTGTTTGGTCGTTGAATTCGTCATCGACACTACGAAGGGACACATAATGTCAAAAGCGCGTTTAAAAAGGCGCGTGTGGAGCCATAAACTGTGAATCCTATTTGCTAATCATTTTACGCGCGCGTTTTGCGTGTCTCCACGCGTATTTTTGTACGCGCGGATGGAAGTCCCTGACGAATTACAGTAGGCCTACCGTACGGTACTGTATTTCGATAGAAGCGTACTTGCTTGTGTACGTTTATCGCTACTATAGTAATATGACGTAGGCATGATGTATTGCGCAATACCATGACTGTTGATTGTACATTGCAACATCGCCTATTCATCGTGTCCTGTATTGCAGTCGCAGTTGTGGCAAATCGTGGTTTTAAAACGTAGGCAATTGTAATAATACGAATCCTGGATCAGGTCATGGAGTTCTTTTCACCATGATCAGGTGCTAATGTATAGACCTTAAATTTTACATTATATGTAAATTCCAAACTTTTTGTTTTCATGCTTGGATATTTCGTCGTCAACCGGGGCTCCATGTTCCTGGAGGCATTATTGTCAAGAATACATCAAATGATATTCGTACAGGTTAATATTCAATTCTTACTTTCGTCCCATTGGAGGGGGAGATGGTAGCAATTTGATATGTTTGTATGGTATGTCTATCTAATCCATTATTCTTTAAACAAAAAAAAGTATTAACCAGTAATTTTTTCCAGGCTCATTGTTCCCATTTTGTTGCAAATTTCAGGCTCATTTTTTAAATATTATTTTATTGTAGGCCTACGTACTTTTCAAAGATAAAACATTACTACTGTATTTTACGTAGGAACGGCTGGTTAGAGGAGGAAACCATGTAATTTAGCAAAATCTTTGCTAAGTATATTGTGTCGTTTTATGACAGAACTTGATTACCTAGTACAGTACATCCGATGACATTAGAGAGTTAGTCAGTCAATATAACCTTTTCAAAACAGTATGTGATGAGCTGAGGAGTTAAGTCACCTTTAATAAAAAACAACTTCATTTGTATTTTTTCAGCCTCAGATTGTTTTTATTTCGTTCTTAATTTTTTTCTCTTTTGTGGCAAAAACCACCATTTATTCATCAAAATTACAATTACAATGTAAACAGTAAATCATACTGATTTATACATTCATAACATATATAGAATAGAATTATGTTCTTCAGGAGTTTTTATTTTTTTTTAAATTTAACAAATCTCCTTTCTCTAAAACTAGTTTTTTTTTGTATTTATTATGTTTAAAAGTTAAAAAAATAAAAATAAATAAATAAATAAAGATGCATATCTGCATGCATAAAAGGCTAAGTAAATCCAGGATACTGTTAACTTTGTTGCTCAGTCCACACTATCAAATTTATTTGACAAAAAAGCTTTCACATACCTATTTTTGTCAAATAAATTTGATAGTCTGGCCGAACGGTTAAGTGCAACCACCAATGTATGCATCGTGAGTTAGCGGTTCAACAAGTGCCGGTTCTGACAAATTGATTTCTTTTTTCAAAACTACATTTATGAAGATTCCCTTTTAGGCTGATGTTTAATTTAAACCTTAACTTGTCAGAATATTTTGTACTCGTAAGTTACACATGGGGTGATAAGAGTGTTTATCTATAAACGATGGCATTACGTTTTTCGAAATAAATCGGAAGATCTGTTAACACATCAAATTACAGATTAAACAAATTTAAACAACAAAAATAGATACGGCACGCTTTTTTTTTGTAAAAACTATTTCTTGTTTATTGTGTTTTCTTTTAAAGAAAACTATTGGATTGATTTATTTCAATCTTTCAGAATGTCGGATCAACCGTGGCTCGGTCCTCCATGGATTTGAAGTGATCAGAATTACCAGTTGGATTTTATAACGTAACCATTAGAGCCTATTGTGTATTTACAATAATGCCTTCTTAAACTTCCACAGTTGTTCTACGGTAGACGTTTCAATTAATTAGGCCTAGCATGCTGTTTTTATCTATTCATTGTGAACAGATAAGAAAAAATGATGATATTATGACAGTGTCTACTCATCGAGCGACGGTTTTTTTTAGGGATTCAACTGGATAAAACTCGTCGATTGACGAGTAGAAAACTGCCATAGCATATAGCAACCACATAGGGAGCGACGGTTTATATTTTGTTTTATTTTACCTACTTTTCAAAGATAAAACTTTATTATTGTATTTTACGTAGGAACGGCTGGTTAGAGGAGGAAATCATGTCATTTAGCAAAAGCTTTGCTGAGTATATTGTGTCGTTTTCTGATGGAACTTGATTACCTCGTACATCCGATGACATTAGAGTAGTTATTCAGTCAATATAACCTTTTCAAAACAGTATGTAATGAGCTCTGATTTTTTGGGAGAGAGAAGGAGTTACTAAGTCACCTTTATTAAAAAAAAATTTCATTTGTATTTTTTTTTCAGCCTCAGATTGTTTTTATTTCGTTCTAAATTTTTGAGGATTTTTTTTCTCTTTTGTGGCAAAAACCACCATTTATTTATCAAAATTACAATTACAATGTAAATCCTACTGATTTATACATTCATAACAGTATTGATATAGAATAAAATGATGTTCTTCAGGAGTTTTTAATGTCTCGGTGTTACTTTTGATTTCTCTCCTTTTTTCGTGATTTTCATTTTTTTTTATTTAACACATCTCCTTTCTCTAAAACTAGTTTTTTTGTATTTATTATGTTTAAAAGTTTAAAAAAAATTTAAAAAAATAAATAAAGATGCATATCTGCATACATAAAATGCTAAGTAAATCCAGGATACTGTTAACTTTGTTGCATCTTAAGCTCAGTCCACACTATCAAATTTATTTGACAAAAAAACTTTCACATACCTATTTTTGTCGAATAAATTTGATAGTCTGGATTGAGCGTTAAAAAAAAACACCAAAATATATTTTTGAACAATTTCATCCTGGCATTGTTTTCGCGCCCACAAACAAGAGGGACCAGAGACAATGAACAGCAGTGTTGAGGTAGCATATACTTAAAAGAGAATATAATTGAGGGAAAAACTGCCAAGAAACGTCAGGAAAACATGATAAAATCGCATAAAAAGTAATACGGCGCATGCGTTAAAACCATATTGGCGCGCATGTAATCAATGGCGCCTTGGAGTCTTGGGACCAATAAACATTCACTATGTTAGAAAGTAACCTTATCAGCGGCTGATTTACGATTACAAAATATTACGAATTATTAGAAACAGTTGTTAACTGAGAGTAACCCTAATGGTCGAACGGTTAAATGCACAACCACCAATGTATGCATCGTGAGTTAGCGGTTCAACAAGTGCCGCTTCTGACAAATTGATTTCTTTTTTCAAAACTACATTTATGAAGATTCCCTTTTAGGCTGATGTTTAATTTAAACCTTAACTTGTCAGAATATTTTGTACTCGTAAGTTACACATGGGGTGATAAGAGTGTTTATCTATAAACGATGGCATTTCGGTTTTCGAAATAAAATACATCAAATTACAGATTAAACAAATTTAAACAACTAACGGCGGTTTTTTTTTTCTTTCTTTTTTTAAACTATTTCTTGTTTATTGTGTTTTCTTTTAAAGAAAAACTATTGGATTGATTTATTTAAATCTTTCAGAATGTCGGATCAACTGTGGTTCGGTCCTCCATGGGTTTGAAGTGATCGGAATTACCGGTTGGATTTTATAACGTAACCATTAGAGCCTATTGTGTATTCACAATACTGCCTTCTTAAACTCACAGTTGTTCTATGGTAGACGTTTCAATTAATTAGGCCTAGCATGCTGTTTTTATCTGTTCATTGTGAACAGATAAGAAAAAAAATGATGATATGATGACAGTTTCTACTCATCGAGCGACGGTTTTTTTTAGTGATTCAACTGTATAAAACCCGTCGACTGACGAGTAGAAAACTGCCATAGCATATAGCAAGCACACAGGGAGCGATGGTTTAGTCGTGCGACCATCGTACGGCCGTCGCACGACGCAGTGAGTACCCGGCTTTAGAATGAGTGCTATCAATAATGTAAACTTTAAGAATTTAATGAGATAAATGTACCATTATGTACCCATGTAGGGTGGAAGCGAACGTACAAACCTACATCAGCCCGACCATTGAGACTGGGGTGCGGGAATTAAGAAGATGACACCTTAGATGCTTGGAAATGACACTGTTATACACAGGGGCGGATTTAAGAGGGGGGGGGGCGGCGGCCCGCCCTCCCCTTTCGGAAATATATCACTACTATTAACAACGTCTATAAAACGAAAATATTCAGCAAGAATTGATCCCTTAAAACGCCCATGAAGCCATTTCCGGACATCTAAAAACCAAACTTTTTCAGGGGAGCATGCCCCAGAGCCCCTAAAACTTTTAGTCTCTATCGGCCCCTCCCGCCCCCCCCCCTTTTTTTAAAAAAGTCTGCATCCGGCCCTGATACATCCAAAGCTTCCCAAAGTCACACTTTAACGAACTCAAGGCATGAATTCATGTATGATCATTTTGACAAAATAGCAGAGCCACCTCAGTTTTACTCAGTTGGAGCGAAGTGTAAACATTTAGGAAATGGCACCTGATGCTAAAAAAATGGCAGTACTCTTATACATTGAAAAAGCTGTTTAGACTGTCACAATAAGCCATTTCACGGTTTCAACTGCACATGTGCAGATTAAGGTCAAGTGATAAAACCAGGGAAAAGTTTCCCTGATAAAACGACGCGCGGCAACCACATTCCTTTCAATAAGAGCCGCGCGTCGTTTTAATCTTGACCATGGTAAGGCACATGCGTAGTTGAAACCGTAAGATGGCGTATTTTAATCACAGTTGATTATCATCATAAAACAATAACAACGCCATATTATTTGCATAATTAACATTTTATTCAGCACTTGAACATCAATGAAACCAGAACTGTTTTCTATTCATTATTATTTCAGTACGCAAATTTACATAATTTCAGCATATAAAACCTTATTTTAAACTAATTTTAACTGGGTGTTTCGATTTTGGTTTCTTAAAATTATATACAGCATTTATACAAATGTACATCTGTTTTAAAACAAAAGTCGTCTTCTAAAATACAAATAAAATTCGTGCGTATGGAAGTACAAGTGGCTGTCTAAAGTTTGGTTATGTATTTACCAGGGAACAGTTAAATTTAATTGTTTCCTGGTATTTACAAACCATTATAAAATAAAAACATCCGTATTTTGACATCATTGATTAGCTGTCACATTGGAAGTACGCGTGCCCTACGTTAAATACGTCACACTATCATTATACTAAAAGTATTTTAAAATTTCTTTGGTTTTCAAGTAACTGAGTTACCATCACCAATGACACCATGAAGAAACACACTTAAGCCGGCCACTCACTGCGCCGTGCGACCGTCGCAGGCCGCAGTGAGTGCCCGGCTTTACGCGCGCGTACAGTGTGTAGACACATTGGCTGGTATTCTTGAAAGTGGACTAATTTTAGTCCAGGCAGGGAACAGTTAAATTTATAAAATCATTATTTGCATTATTTGGTGTGCGATGCACCAAGTGTAATATCACAATTCAAAGTGCATTAATTTCCTTTAAGGTGGCGATTTTGGAATATGCCTACATCAAGACACAATCACTTTGCTATATTTTCTGTTTTTCAACATACACATGAGCCTTGTTGCACACGGGACCAACGGCATAATGTCTCATCTGAAGGATGATACACTAAACTTGTATTTCGATTCTCTATTTGAAGCACAGAGGGAAAGAGGCAATTGATTTAAACTTCCGGTACAGTAATCGATCGTATTACCAAATTCATTGGTTCAGTACAACACACGTCAGCGACACCACGAAAACACAAACTGTTATGCGGCGTACAGAAAGGCGCGTGAACAGACCGAAAACGCGCGCGTGCTGTGATTAACAAGAAGGAGCATCCACAGTTGTATTTTACTTGCGCGATTCTATACGCGCGCGTAATAGTTTGCGTCTCATGGTTTCACTCATTATATTTACAATAACCTAATAAGTATTTACATAATATTTACATATCTATAGGCCTATTTCACTAAAATAATCTTGTTTTTTTATTTATCTATTGTTTTTGTGAGTATGATCTACAGACGCTATTTTAGATTTTAGAAGCACAAACATCTATTACAGCAAATTGTCTTGGGAATTTACCATATTTATAGTTAAATTGTATTCAACTTTAGCTAGTAAGGCAGTAATGATTAAGCTTATTAAAATGGTGTTTGTTTGCACACCCAACGTACCAAATTATTATGGTGTTTTCATGAAGTTTAAATCTGCATTAACTCCCTAAAATACAATTATGTATTTAATTTAAAATAACCTGGATTACATTAAACGCATTAAGTTTCATATTGTTGAATTAAATAACAATTTAGTCATATACCAGGAACGTTCTTCAACGACAGACCAAGTAATAGTATACAGTAGTTAATATAGCGGATGCAACAACACCATTTTTTGAAGGCACACTTACAAATTATTTTGCAATGATCACATAGAAAATATTTTGCAATTATTAAGTTATTCTTAAATTTTGCATACACAAAATTCGTCAGTTAAAAATAAGTTGTTGTACCCATGATTTCCGTAGGTTTACGCTTTAGTGAAGGCTTAATGCCTTGTCAATAATGTCGTTTTCGCTGGACTACGTAATCGTTAACCTGCATTCGCATATCTCCGCACCAATCGAAGCGCACATGCCCAATAGTAACGTAAAAATAACATACGTCGGAACCGTGTTTTAACGCATGCTAATTTCACGTATGAAGAAATTATGACGTAATCTGTTAACGTTACGGTTTACGAAGCCCGGCAAAAAAACCATCTGCTGTTAAGTAAAGTACTAAATAAATCTGAGTAAAAATAAGTTAATTTTATTGTTTTTTGGTTACGTTTTTTTCTGATTATTTAATAGCTATATTTAATTTAAGGTGTCAGTTGCGTTATAGATTGCTGTACATGTGTATTGTTATCGGCAACCGTTTCGGTACCGTTGTATATATCATAAGAACGGTAGGAATGTGGGTAATAACCGTTAAATTGTAGATTTGAATTATCAGACACCAACTGCTGATCATCGTTAGAAAACAGAAGCTGTTTCATCTCCATTCCTGTGGGAATTTGATCAGAGAGATTCTTTTTATCGACTGCTTCGATGTTTTCGTTGGCGCGAACTGGTTGGACAATAATCGACAGCAGGCAATCGTCAAGAACCAGTGATTCTTCTACAGACGATGTATCGAGCAACGAGCCTGGCGGCTTCCATTTCTGTGCCACACTAAAGAAGATCTCGGGTTTCTGGATCGGCATCCGACTGTCCGATAGGTAATCTTCCTTGTACCATTGGCAGAAATCGTAGTCGAATTTGCAGTAATCAAAAATTTTGAATCGTTTTTCACGCTCTAATTTGATTACTGGTTGTCCTATGTGGAACTGAGTGCTTTGACAGAAGACCATTCCCTTACAATGTCGTGTCACATATAATGAACGATCTGATTCGTCATACTCAATAACCAAACTGTAGAATAAAACATTAAAGATTATAGATTAGAAACTGACCAAAATGTTTTTATTTACATTTTATTATTTATTATATTTATTGGTTTACGTATGGTATAAAGTGTGGGACATCAAAGCCAAAACGGATAGAATGTTGTTTCGAAATTACCCGTTTTTGGTCATGAATTCCAAAAACAGAAAATCAACCAATGCAAACCCAGCTACATTTTCGGTGATACCACGAAGCGGTAAAACTGTTATGCATGCATAGAGAAATGCGCGTAAGGAGACGCAAAGCGCGCGCGTGTAGTGATTAACAAATAGGAGCGTCAGTTTGTTTCTACGCACTCCTTTTTGTACGCGCGCGTAACAGTGTATGTATCTCCGTGACAATATATTAAAATTGACGTTCATGGACTGATTAATGTTTTGACCAAGTTTTTAAGATTTCAAGTTTTTTGTAGACCTTGGAGCCAAAAGTCTATAGAAAAGTTTAAGGGTCTTGTTATGTTCATCAATTGCCTCTGTGTTGTTAATTATACGAAATGGTGGTGGAATAATTTACAATGTAACTATTCTACAATAATTATAAGCATACGTTCACACATGCTCCGTTTTACATATCCTTATGTTTTATTTCTTTTCAACCAGCTGAGCAGAAAGCAGTACCGTAACAGTCGCCAATTACGGGATGGATATTTATAATGCTTATGGCGGTTGTCGTTTAAAGTTGTGAGAACAATCCAAAAACGTGGTAAGGATTGAACCCAAAACATTGGGATTGCTACTGTAGGCAAACCACGTGAGCTACAAAGCTAAAGCGTTATTACGCCAAGAACGGAACATAAGCAATTTCCAGAAAAATTCTATGAAGTAAAAATAAGGGACAAATCGAACAGGAAGTGTATTTTGTTTCCAAAACGACAGATATTTTTCCCGCCTAAAACATGACTTCTCACAACAGAATCAATTTTTGACGGTGAACGAAACATGTGTGAATGCACATTTCTCTATATGAGATATTAATTTACCCCTTAAGCATGCTTTCAATGACGGTATTAGTGTGTTCCTTCTGTTTTTCGGATGGTTTTTGTACCTTGTAGTCCACCGTTTGACTGTCTGGAAGCTCGATCGGTGTGAGTAGTTCATGACCGGGTTGAATCGTCTTCGAGTATATACAGCAACCTGTCTCACGTACTCGCTTCTCCACCACTGTCTCAGCTCTATAGCGAATCTTTATATCCATTTCTTTCTCTAAATAAAAAAAAAAGAATTATAAGTATTACAAAATTAATTATGAATTACGGTAGCAGATAAAGGTATAGGCACTACAAGTCTGTCAAACTGGTCTGATGATAATGATGTATTTTATCACTACACGAATTCTATTAATAGACATCAAGTACAAGCTGTGGTCTAGTGGTACGGATATCACGCTATTGATCTAGGGACGCAGGTTCGAATCAGCAAGCGTATTCAACTGTTTTTAGTAGGCCCCCGTATTCGGAGGGCGTATGATTTTTCGAAGGGAGTACAAATCACCTCGGCAAAACATCAAGCAGTACCGAACAAAAAAATGTCATTTGCTTTAAACCTGTTTTTCCTGTCGATCTTTCGAGTTACGTAGTTTAAAATCGTTGAAATTGAGATAGGCTCAACTATAAAGATTGTCAACGCAACTCAATCGACAGGAGAACATGCTTTATTTTACGTAGGCCCTGTTTTGTCTGTAGTGACACCAAGGCGGAGTTAGGCAAATACCATCTACCGCAAACACCTCGAAAAAAAACCCTGTGAATTTATTTTAAAACGTTTTTCATCTTGGGAAGAATTCCAGTGGATTTAGGCAAAAATCGGCATAGTATAGCGCCCCTAATATGCGCTCACACTAAAAAATACCCAATAATTAAAATAATTAATTAAATACTGTTTTTGCTTGTTAAATTTGAAATGTGGAACACGTCCACCTAGATTGGAAATAGTGCTCCCCTAAGCTGAATCCTGGATCCGCCTCCGCCCCCTGAATACGGAATACGCCATTTCACGGTTTCAACTGCACATGTGCGTTAACAAAACGACGGAATATGATTGCCGCGCGTCGTTTTATCACTTGGCCTTATTCCCACTAGACGCGAACAAGCGTCGAAATGTGACGCGTGCGGCTAAATCGAAGGTTCGCAAGTAACTTCACAAGAGTTGATCCATGGTCAACTTTCTTCGCTTGACCCGTGACGCTCAAGAAAAAGTTTTTAAAGTAATTTTTAAATACGAATTGCTGATGCATGTCGTAAGATACTGACCAACTGTGACAGATATTTAAGGTGTTAAATTCAAACGTTACAAGACAGTATGACGTATCCGATTTCGTTTTCGTATTTCGTAAAGTTGCGAAACCTCACTAATACGGGCTTCTTTTCGACAGACCTATCAGTGGGGGGTAGGCCTACGTGTTTATAATTAAGGGGAGGAGATTTATAGGAACGAACTGGAGTTTTATGTAGTACTAACCTGTTTGCATAATCATGTTATCATCTCGTACGGGCACCGTTGCCCCTGCCCATACCTCGTCACTTCCTCGCATGGTCCCGTTGTACGGCACCATTGCGTTCTGCGTCTGTTGGTAAGTTTGGTTGTAAGCTGGCGATGACGTCATTCCAATGGCAGTGGTTGGCGCGCAGCCTTGCGCCTGTGACGTTGTGTATACGTTGTTTGGTTGAGTTTGGTAGGTACCGTACGTTGTTCTGCTTTGTAAGTTAGCCATGACCGGTAGGCCTACGGATGTTATTCCACCTTGGGTGTAATTGAACTGAGTTAGCTGGTTGCTGTCTGTAAATACAAATACAGGAAACATTGGCTTAGGAAATAATTCGGACCAATAAGATAATGACAAATGTCAATGAATAATGTTCATTGGTGACTGCACTGCCAGCACCAATGATTCCATAACAACGATTTTGGTATATTTTGTAAGTGATTTGAGATTTACTATTTAGAAAATTTATTTAATTTTTAGCAAAACGTTTATCTCTGCTATTGACGTATTACAATTGTATAAACGAAAGTAAATGTTTATTTTTAAAAAACATTTAAGACAACTTTTACCAATTGACACAGTCTGTTTTATACACGGGACCAAAGCTGACATAACAGGCTGTCACATACCAGCAGTACTAGTCAGCGGGGCAGATCCAGAATTGTGATTGGGGGGAGGGGGGCTTAAATCCAGATTTTGATTTTGACAAGCAAAAGAAAACCTTGTCAATAACAGGGCCGTCTATGCCTCTGAGCAGTATCTATACAGCCGCCTGTCCATCTATTTAATCTACTTTTAATAGTCCATTGTCATTTTTAAACCCCCCCCCCCCTCCCCTCCAAAAAAAAAACAAAAAAAAAACGGGCCAAGTTTAACTTACTTTGGTATTGTGGTTCGGGATCCATGTTCGGTGACGACGAACCGCCACTTAGCTGCTCGTAGTCCATGTAAGGCTCTAACCTGGGTGTAATGACGTCATTCACATCATCGATGTTTAGTTCACCGACTGAGGCAGTAGTTGGAAAAACTAAAGAACAAATATACATGGTTGAAAAATACAAGGCTAAAAAATATATGGTTTAAAAATACATGGTTGAAATACACATTGCTGAAATATAAATGGTTGAACAATACAAGTTGAATTGGTTGAAAAGACGCCTACATGGTTGGAAAATTCATGGCCGAAAAACACATGGTTAAAAAAATAAATGGTTGAAAAATACATGGTTGGAAATTCATGATTGGAAAATACATGCTTGAAAAGTAGTGTTCACATGGCCGCTACGTGCGTTAACGCTGACCATGCCTACACACGGTTGGCGAAATCATGGATAGGCCTAATTAATAAGCAGTGGGACGTGTCCAAAATGTGTGTACTTTATACGAACGTACACACATAAGGAAATAATGTTATAAAGAGGGTTTAAATATGGTGGCCAATTATATTAAGTCATCATGTTTGTGAGTTGGTGGTTAGGCCTATACCACTAACAGTACCCTCATAATTGGTACCGTACAAATCCTTAATATTTGTTGCATTTTTTAGACTTGGCAATATTATGTAAGACCCACAAACCGTAAATGATTTGGACGTAATCAGGCCACAACGATAAGTACTGTTCAAACCATTTGTACCGGTAATGTAATTTAGGTAGGGTAGGTATAGGTCTAGGTTTTACGATTTGTTAACTCGTGGGATACGTGACTGTAGCAAGGCAGCGTAAATCGACCGCTTCCCTTTGCTACTGTGGGAATTATTACACTTACAATAATTCACATACAAAAGGAAATGAAACCAAGGACATGCTTCGATAAAATGTTAAATTATATTTAGAATAAAGACGATAGAGAGGACATTGAACGTGATGTAAACCCAATTTCTTAAAATTAGTGTCGCAGGTCAATGCGTTGACCATACTATCACATTCAAACAACATTGGTGCGTCTTCTATTTTTCAGCACGTGACACTTACAGAAATTAGTCTGAAAGGGATTCTGCGCATACTTGTAGGTTTGTGAGCATGCGCCGGTGGTTTGTTACGCTCAATTCCTTCGTCGACCATGTCATGAAGTCCCAATAAGCCATTTCACGGTTTCAACTGCGCATGTGCAGATTAAGGTCAACTAATAAAACGACGCCCGGCAAGCATTTCTTTTCAATAAGAGCCGCGCGTCGTTTAATATGACCTTGGTAACGCACATGCGCAGTTTAAACCGTGAAATGGCTTATTGGGACTCTATGACGTGGTCTACGAAGGAATTGAGCGTAACAAACCATCGGCGCATGCTCACAAACCTACAAGTATGCGTAGAATCCCTTTCTTCAGACTAATTTCTGTAAGTGCCACGTCCTGAAAAATCGAAGACGCACCAATGTTATTTGAATGTGATAGTATGGGTCGCTGGGTCCTTTTTCACACATACACTTCGACGCACGCCCCTCTCTGCGCGTTGTCGAAGTTAAATTCAGCTAATGGATTACGTCCAGTAACAATGTATCAAAGACCATTTTCACACTACAAATAATTATTTGACATCACTAAATGAAATTGATCCTGGTTTACACTAAAACAAATACACTTCATTTACTATACGACCTACGAAAGTGTGATTTAACTCGCAAATTGAGCCTACTGTACAATGTCTTAATACTGGGCTATGATAAAGCACTGTGTGTTAAACTTATCATTTGTTGACATCACACAAAGGTACAACTGTTATGTGCGCGTACAAAATGGCACGTTAAAAAGCGCAAAACGCGCACATGCAGTGATTAACAAATAGGAACATCCGGTTTGTTTCTGTACGCGTGCGTAACATTTTTTTGTCTCTTCATGGCTCATTAGTGAGGTTTCACAGATTTACGAAATACGAATACGAAAACGGATACGTCATACATTCTTGTAACATTTGAATAGAACATCTTTAATATCTGTCACAGTTAGTCAGCATTTTACGACGATCATCAACAATTCATAGGTAGATAATATGATATATTTTTGAACACATTTATGAATTTCTAAAAATTGATGTAATATTACGTATGTTTAACACACAACGCCTTTATACTACAATTGAACCTCCCTGTGAGCACACCTCTCGTAAGCGAACACTTTCCATAACGGAAACTCATTCAAAAGTCCGTTTGTTCTTCAATAATTAGTTTCAATTTGGTACCTCTAATAAGCGGTCACCTCCCATGAGCGGCAGCGGACAATTTACTTGAACATTATTTTTTGCACATATTAATTTACATCGCATTAGCGGACAGCCAGGAAAATTCCGTGATTTATGGTTTGTACATAACAAAAATGTCTGTATAAAAATGTCTGTACAAAAGCCAATTTATCTTAAAAATTGAAAAAAATAGAATGTGAAATTTGAGAGGCCATTTGCGTTGAGAATTCCGTGAAATAATTAGGTTTTTTATTTTACAAAGTTTAGCCCTCTATTGGCCAAAATTATCGTTAAGCGGACACCTCTAGTCTTGGTTCAAGACGGTGATTCGGTTTAATTCGTGAAAGACGATTAAAAGGCACCCATTGCGTTCCATAGCAGGTGGATCGTCATACCTTTCTGATGTTTAAATGTATATTAACGACAAACACACACCACTGAAACTTTATCATCCGTTGGTAGCGCACTTCATTAAAAACTTACAAAAAATATATACAGACTTGGAGCAAGACTAACACCTCCCGTAAGTGGACACTTTAACCGCACCCGAGAATGTCCGCTTACGAGAGGTTCAACTCTACAGTCTAAGTTTATTTAGTACACAACTCACCTGGGCTAATTTGTGGCTGGAAATAAAGTATATCGTTAGGGTTCCCTGGAGGCGTCATCTGAAATGAAAAGAAAAACATAAACAACATTAATAACATTTTACTGCAGTCTTTACAAGTTTATTAAAGTATAATTACAAGGTACAGTATATACAGGTGAACCTCCCTGTGCGGACACATCTCGAAAGCGGACACCTCCCATAACGGACACTCATTCAAAGACCCGTTTGTTCTTCCTATCTAATATCAGTGCATTTTGTAATTTCGCAACTATCGCAAGCGAACACTTCGCGTAATCGCCGCGGACACTTTTTGTTTTGTTCTTAATTTAAATTTTTTGTATGTTAATTTACCTCCCATAAACGGACATCCAGGAAAGTTTAGTGACTATAGGCAGGCACGGATTTAGGGGGTGGCGCAACCGGCGCGCCTACCCCCACCCCCCGCTACTATTATCGTCGAAACGTAGTTGCGCACCCCTTATATTAGATGCGCCGGGTCCAAAATCTACCATAAAAACCCAAAATACGGTCAAACTAGGGTACTAGAGCACAAGATCGGGGGTATGACCTTTTGTTTTTGCTCGCCAGAAATAAATTGGCGACCACGCCCACCCGGAGTGGAAAAGTGCGCCCCCCCTCCCCTTTTCGGTGGACCCTGGATTTAACAAAAAAATCTTGCTTTATCACTAAAAATTTAATAAAGAACCAGGATTAAGAGGTATACGCCTATTTACTTTGCAAAATGACTGCTTAGAATTAAATACCAACTAAAGACCGGAGTAGAGATCTCACCACAGGCGCGGATCCAGCGGAGCTCATGTCAATTTGGACAAACACAAGCCTTGGGATTTTAACAGTAAACTGATGACAATAGGCGTGGTTCCAATTTTCCTCTATACAGATGCTTTCTGGTGCACTTTTAGACGTCCAAAGTGTGCAAAAAATAGTTCAGCGTGTAAACGTAGAAGTGTGTTCGCAATGTGCGTCGAATGTTTAGTAATCTGCTACGAGGGTCACTTTATTCACTAAAAAACATACGATTAAATTTAACATACTAAGAGCAAATATAATAATAAATATAATAATAGGCCTGACCATTTACTGAGCATTTTCCTGCGCTGGGTTCAACCTGGTTTGTCCTGTTTCACAGCGTGGCAAGCATGGCAATAGACAGTTCCGGTCTATACATTTTTAGCCCGCTCACAAAGTAGTTATGAACGTGCGAGTGCGTGCGCAGTATATGCCTGTTATTACTATACTTTCGCCCAATGGGGAGATTGTAGTTTAATGAGCTCCGTCTGTATGCTTGTGTGCACTAAAATATCAAAGAAATAACTATAAATGTTCGGACACTATCGGCAGGGGCGGATCCAGAATCTTATGTAAGAACTTGTATTTTAACTGTTTTATGTAAGTTCCTGTAAATGTTTAATAATATTTTAGTATATCCAATA
>JAOTQE010071768.1:0-16869 GCA_025631205.1 Nesometra sesokonis
CTACTCATAATGTGTTCATGTCGTCTAAAACCAACCGTTAAGGAGATATGGCAATTCAAAGTTATTAATGGCGGCCACTTTGAATTTATGCTAATTAACCAATTCCCGGTGTGGATAATTTTGGATATGATGTTTATATGCATCATATCAACCAGATAAAACAAGAAAAAATTCATTTGCAATTTGTTCTAGGTTCAACCTTACTTTTACTGGACTACTATGAGTTAATTAGTCCATAAGACTCTATACTTGCTGGATTCTTCTAACCTTGCCTACAAGCCTACTAGTTAAATTCTTTTTAATGAAAATGAAGGAAAAAACATGTACAGTTTCTTCCATTTTGTGATCAGATGATCTCGAGGAGTCAGCCACTACTACAGTACATGACTGAATAAGTACTGAATTTTCAAATTGAAACTGGTTGGTGTATGCTATTGTTCTTATTGTTTTGGAAAAGAATTAAAGTAAATAAAAAAAAAGGAACTGGTTAGTATTTTTAAACAAATGAAAAATGAAGTGAATAAAATACAAACCTTTCTCGTTTTTCTGTTCAACTGGCCCGGATGAGCTGGCCCTGCTAGATGGTTGTGATCCTTCCAGTTGGAACGGTGGTGATTCCGAGTGACTTCGACTGGCTGAACGGCTACCGTCGCTGCTCTCCTCGTTGCTATAGTTACTATTCTGAGTTTGCGTATCACTATCACACATCTTTTTGCCACGGATTCCTGGGAATGGAGCACGGTGGCCATCTGGGGTGGGTACCTGAGGCTGCAGAATAAATGACATATGATTAATATTGTGCAAGCAGTTGGCGCAGTGGTTGCGCTTCAGACTTCCAATCACGAGGGTGGAAAGTTCCAGGCTCACTCTGGTCAGTTGTCTGTGTCCTAATACACTTTACACATGTTGCCTCTCTCTACCCAGGAGTATAAGTGGGTACCTTGGAGGTACAATATGCGTGGAATATGGCACAAACATTTTTGAATGGAGTGTTCCATAGGCATTTGATCCAATGACCGAGGTAATAATTGTGAAACACTTAGAGACCTTGGCAATAACCACTATATAATGTCACATATTATTATTGAAGTGAACAAACGTTTTTCATCGTGATCTACATTCCAATCTTTTCTAGTCTCTATCACTAGTGGACTTTTCACATGAGGAACTTCTTTAAGTTCGACTAGAGTTAGATAAATTAACAGGATTTACTACAGTAGCCAAATCAAGACAATTTAAATACAATGTGGGAGATAAATGCTAACTACTGTTCCTTAAATGAAGATCTAACAATGAGTTTCATGAAAATCAATTTCTTGACGCCCTGGGAAAGTGAAGTACTGTATTTGCCCAGGTTTCCAAATATTTAAGGGAAATAAGTTATTATTGGCAAAAAACAATTCATCATGTTAAAGATGGATAGTATATGCTTCTGTCAAAAACGGCCGAGATGCAACTGGTGCTAACATAAGGCCAATTTAGATCTATACTTATCTACTACACACATAATAGTGGTTGGCCACTTTGTAATTTTCCATATATTAACTATTGCCCTGGATACATCAAAAGCAATAAAACTGTCCTTGTTCAAACAATACAATGAACACATAATATTACAAGAGATTTGATCATTTTAACAAGACATAATAATGCTCAATAACCAAAATTGCTCATTATTACAAAATTGTGGAGATATACCACTGTTTAGTCATAAACTTTTATTATAACAATTAGTGATTATGATACAAAATACATAATATTAACCGAGTCAAGGCCATTGTTGCAACACATGCTTCTGTTGAGACAATATTGCTAATGAAGACGAACACTAAACATCAATTAATCAAACAGAAGCCGACGCACAAATACACAGATCTTATAGATGCACTATAGTACTTCAGCTGTTGATTTTAAATGAAGTTTTCGTACAAGGGCCGAGCTGCAAGGGCATTTGGAAAAACATCAACAGTTATCAAAAAAAAAAATAATAGAAAAACTAAATTTATATTTCTTTATGCATTAATGTACTTCGGTAAAAGTCCACCCAACAGCCGAGTTGTTTTATATGTATAACACTGACTTACTTATCACATTTTCGGAACCCAAGTATACATCAACCCAAAAACTGACTGCGATTCCATGTTCAATTTTAGTGGGATTATTCCAGGGTATATGTCCATATCACATACATATTGGAATTCCATGTTCAAGATTAGTGGGATCATACTAGGGTATATGTCCATATCAAACACTGACTGGGATACAATGTTTAAGAAAGTGGTCTTATACTAGGGTATATGTCCACATCACACACTGACTGGGATTCCATGTTCAGTGTAGTGGGCTTATACTTGGGTATATGTCTACATCACACACTGACTAGGATTCCATGTTCAAGGTTAGTAGGCTTATACCAGAGTATATGTTCACATCACACCCTGACTAGGATTCCGAATTCAAAGTGGGATTATACTTGGGCATATGTTCACATCACACACTGAGTGGAATTCCATATTCAAGATTAGCTTATACTGTACTAGGGTATAAGTCCACACGACACACTGACTGGTATTCCATGTTCATGGTTATTGGGCTTATACTAGGGTATATGTCACATCACACACTGAGATTCCATGTTGAATGTAGTGGGCTTATACCAGGATATGTCTACATTACACACTGACTTTGATTTCATGTTCAAAGGTAGTGGGGCTTATACCATAGTCAATAATCCTATTAGCAGCAGTTTTATTTATTATTTTAACCAATTAGAAACAGGGGAGGATGGGGGGGTGGGAAGGCGGCACAACCAGCGCGTGCCCCCTATTATCGACAAAATGTAGTTGCGCCCTCCCATTATATTAGGCGTGCCGGGTCCAAAATTCACAATAAAAACCCAAAATACGGGCCAAAATAGGGTAACAGGGCACCATCTGTATTTTTTGTTGTTAATTTACAAGCATTGGTTCCTTCACTACTACCTCTTTCCCACATGCGATTCTTGATATGATGCAGTATGAATTCTCAAAACTGTATCTTGCTACAGTGATTTGTACACAAATTATTGTTATAAAAAAAGACAATGACAATATTAGGCTTTCTAGGATTAAGAGATGCATAATACTACATGTGTGATTGAAAATAAAATAAATAAATATTAAATAATAAATAAATCAAGGTAAAATTTAAAACAACCCTCTTCTAAATAACAACTATAATAATTACCATCATTTACAATTACATTCTAAAGACAATGCACTTTTATAACCAATAATATTACAGCGTTACTTCACAACCTTGAAAAGTCTATCAAACCACTAATAATTTAGCACTTATTTCAAATAGAGATTTTTAATGATAATCAGCATGAAAGTATAACGCATACTCCAAGCAATGAGATACACACCATCGTGACAGGATTCAATATTTTGACAAATTATGTCATCATCAGGAATTCCAGATGACATAATTTTATGTCGAAATATTGAATCCTGTCATGATGGCATGTATCTTATTGCTTGGAGTATGCATTATATTTTCTTACTTGAAGTTGATTAGTGGATCTATTGAAAAATCTAAGGATGGGCAAAAACAATGCTAGGGTGGGTAGTAAAATGATTAAAAACATATTTTTACCCTTTTTGTAGACTTAAGTTGGATGGCAGGTTAATTCAGGCCGAGTGGAATGCCTTAAAAATAAGCTTTAGACTAGGTGGAAATTGTTGGGCCTGATTTCCGCCCAGCATAATTACATTTGAGATAAACACCATCATGACAGGATTTGACATTGCAACATAAATGATGTCATCATCAGGATGTAAACAAACTATGTTATTATTCCTCATGATGACATAATATATGTAGAAAAATTGAATCCTGTCATGATGGCATGTATCTCATTACTTGGACTACACATTATATTTTCTTGATGATGATTAGTGGACCTTTTGGATAAACAGCATGGTATAGAATAAGATAATTAACTAAATGCTTCACTATCTAAAAAAGATACAATCTTGTAAGAGTGGAATGAAAAGTTGAAAAATTGTCAAATTATGAAACTGCATATTATGCACAAAAATCGCAATCAGTTTCATATTATGTTTTCATGCGATCATTTAGAATGTTTGCTTTAAGAAAACTGCATTGGTTTTTTTCAATATACGGGGTTTAAATTTTGGCGAGAATCCGAGAATCCATTCCCGCAAGGATTCTCCTAAAACTCTTGTGAGGAGAATCATCTTGGATTCTCGCAAAGTTTGGCTAAAAAACGTAACATTATCCACATTTCTACGGTCACTTTCATAGCAGAATTTGTACAGTACAATTTTGTTTATGTATCTTATCACTGTTGATCACTGAACGCATTAGTTCTCCTAACTAGCGATGTGGAGTTTTTTGAAAACTACTGATATTATATAACCCTTATAAATAATATAAAGACACAGACACAAATAAATTAAATACATTTTTTGTGAAATTGTAATGGTAGATTCTCGCCAATTATTTTTGCCAGAATCTAAACTAATTCCTGTGAATTTGAATGAAATTTTACCACTGGTATACTGTGATTAAACAGGGTTCTTTTAAATTTAATTGTGTAAAATCTATTAATCATCTGAAAATTGTTCACTTAGTATGAAAGTTCTATGCTTAAATTATATTTTTTTAAATTATTTAAAATTATATTATTTGACCATTTTTGTGTTTCTGCCTGTTGTGGAAAACTAGTTTTAGCTTGGTTAATGTAATTATGTTGGGAAAAAAGTGAGTGGGCCGCCCATCTCTAAATTTTCTACCCACACTAAAGCTTAATACCTTCCACCCAGCCTAATTTCAAGCTGTCACCCACCTTAAACATCAGGAAAATCAGTAAAAATACTGTTTTTAATCATCTAACCACCAACCCTTAAATGGTTACCACCCAAACTTACATATGTCTAGCTACATCCCTCACATTTAGCGAGATAATACAGATTCGATTTTTATGGGTTTTTTTTTACTATTTGATAATTTACTTGCAATGGTTTTTGAATCTACTGTCCCTCATGGCAAATGCATTGTACCTTTTTTTTGGTTCTGCTCGTCCGAAGAGTAAAACAGGAAAGACAATGCAAGACTAGTAACATGGACTCATACTTGCCTTGCTCTCCGATATGCAAGTTTTTGTGTTTGTAAATACACAGAAAGGTGAAAACTATTCATAAGTTATAAGTCCCTATGATTGACCATGTTTTGATTACACAAAAGTTGCAGTGGACACAAGCACATGAACATCCATTGAGAACACTTTCAAAAAAATAACACCCCCTGACTAGGTAGATCTACCATGTTAAATTACTAGGGAGATCTACCTAGAAACACAGAGAACTACCTAGTAAGGTAGTATATAATTGCCCTCTGTTGATGCTGTTAATGCCTTAAAGTTTTATTCTATATAATCGCTGTGTTTTCTATTATACTTGTAGAGCATTTCTGACTATATCCTTGGTAGTATATATGGTAGATTTTATAGGGTTAACTCTGTTAACTACCTTTATCTACCTTGTCACTACCATTATCAACCATGTTAAGAGAGTTATTTTTTTTCAAAGCCTACAATGTCATAGCCCTAGTATGACTCTCGTGTACTGTACTGTGAAAATTTTATTTTGGTTGGACGCTGTTGAGTTAGATTTATAATTCCAAAAGGAAGTACTAATAAATATTATATTTTAACATAAGACTGGGAGACATAAAGTTATAAAATCAATTTATTCTTGGCTTCTTGTGAATTTAAATTCAATACTGAGTAAAAATTAAAGAGCCTGCATGCTTAAAAACTTAATGCAATTAAAAAATACCCAAATAAAAGTTAATTAACACACTGAATCCAATCAAGCTATGGAACTAGATGCTTAATTTTACAATTTTTACATTCATTAAAAAAAAAATATTTTATTCTTTTTAAGAGCATTTTAAAGGGCACTTCAACAAAACAAATGTGCTATATTTTTATTTAATAGGTTTAATAAAATAAAAAATCAATAACCCCACTACTCAATATGAGGAAGGAAAAAATACTGTATACTATTTTCTAAGGATATTATATGAAAATCAACAACTTTAAATTAGCACTTCTTTAATTTGAGAAAGGTAATTAAAAAAACTTAATTATATTTTTTTTCAAAGGACTTTATATGAAATATTGACCACTTTAAATAGCACTTCGTTTAAACAAATAAATTTACTTAATAGATGTTTAATGAACAAGCTTGTCAGCATGATGAGTGCTGGGTATGATCATTAAGCATGTGAATGTACATACACCTTGTGTAATTTATCCTTATCTCAGGTAATGCTAGTCCATGACTCATTCTAATCAAGGTATGTCTGATGGATTTCAGTTTATATATTAAGGTTTGATGTCTATGGAACTGACAAGAGACGGATACTATACCTAAAGGCTTGAAGATATATTCTGTTTAATGTTGTACTTTACCGATGAAAATTGTGCGTAATTAAGGAATGACCATGTGTATATTTCAGGATAGTTTTATAAACTACCTGATAACACTAGCATTTTATCCTATGTAAATACTAGTAGGTGATTGGTAGAAATGGCATCATGTGACTTGTGCAGAGAGGATCAAAATAGTTATATTTCCCTAAGGACATTAAACTTTGAAAATGATGGTCCTTGACCTCACCGCATATTTCACTGCACCTGTAGTGGAGAAGTTGAGCCGAGACGTTCGCTCACGAGTTGTGAAAGTGTAAGCCTATTCTTTTTTAAAATGCCTATCAAATAGATGTTTTTATAAAATTCAACAGATTTTTTGACAAAAAATGATTCTCGGTCAGTGGCACAGCTGGGAGGAGGGGGGTTCCTGGGGCCCTTCCCCTCCATTGGAGAAAAATTGAAGGTTTTATCAGGGGCTATAGGTCGACTATAGGTCCAGTCGAGCCTCCCATATACCAAACTGGAACATGCCCACCTCACACCCGTCCTCCCTGTCTGGGGGTGCCCTGCCTTTGGGGAATTTCTGGCATCACCACGGCACATAAAATTTGTTGTGAAAACAGTTAATATTGTAACTTAAGGCCATGGAATCAGCAATCACTTGCATTAAATTTCACAGCACCAGAGCTCAATGTATTTCTCCTATCATTCTACGCTGAGAATTATTATTATTATTATACGCTGAGGTAAGGAGAGAATTATATTTTTCTCCTTGGACTATTTTTTTCTACAGCGTTGCCTCATCCTTTAGCAGGAAAATATAATACCTTGAAAAAAAATGTAGGCCTAATTTCTTTGGGATATCAAATTTTATATCTCCACCCAGGTAATATCTGTATATTTGTTACGTAATAACATTTTACAGGACCTACTATATCGAAAATAACTTATTTAGCAATTCATGTTAAATTTTTTGTAATTATTTTTATTAATGGCTGTAATGCGTCTCACCTTCTTATGGCAAGATTTTCTACGTTTATGTTAAGTCACTTCTCTGCCGGACATCAATTGAACTCAATTTAAATTAATTTAATTATATCTACCTTACCAAGTATTGAAGTGGGTATTAAAAATCTGTTGCCATTTATAATCAATGAAAACATTTGACAATTTTTGTACATCACAATTTATTATTATCTACAAGAACTATTTATATTTCACATGGCAGATTAAATTGGCAACAGAATGATAAGTATCGCCTGGATAGAATCCCGAGCTATAATTTCATTTCAGTGAGTTAAACGCAAATTGGATTTAGTTCAGTTCTGCCAAGTTTTAAAACATGCAGATGATTTAATGTGAAAACCTTGCAAATAGTCTCTAAAGATCTTAATTTCATAATTGGATATTTCTGACCCAATTCTTAAATAGAATGATAAATATCACAAATGTCTCCGAGGCCCCATAAACAGGAATTATTAAAGTATATATTTTCAAATGCCTTTAGTTGAAATATAAAATTACCTGAATTTAATTTTTTTTAGAAATCTCACAATCTGATATAACAAACATAAAATATTATTTGTAAATGTTGAATAAATTTATTGTTGGTTGAAAAATTTCATGATGTTAAGTAAATGTTCTTCATAATTTATTATATTATTTGTACTATGAATACATCTTAAAATTTCATATACTGCTGTCCACGTCATCATCATCATCACGGACATCACTGTAATTAATTAAAACAATTCCTGATACGTCACCATAAAAATCATTCATAGTTTTAGTTGATGGTGTCATTATGACAATACTATGTATTCATGTGTATAGACAATGCCTACTTTTCAATGTCATGTTTAGGGGTTAAAATCTGCAAACACAGCTTGCATAGAAACTAATAATGCACTTTTTGCCAATGGAAATAAGGTGCAATAAAATATTTTTTAGAAGGACGGAACAAATTTTTTTTTAATATAGGCCAACTGTGCATGGAAAGGTTCATACGAATCCATGGTCCAAAGACTCAATGCAATGTTAGTTTCTAACCATGGACTGAAGTCGACTTGTATCTAAGACTGAACCCATGGCCCAAATACTACATGTAATGTTAGTTTCTAACCATGGACCAAAGTCTACTTAAACACCACAAAGCTGAATCATGGAATGCAGGCCCGTAACCAGCTACTCCTAAAGGGGGGTTCGCCTAAGGGCCCCGGTGGGGTCAAGGAGAAATCCCCTGTGGAAGCCGAGGAACAGAGCCCATCTGCACTCTAATAGTGTGTATTTGGAAAATTAGTTATAATATAACTGATATGGATGATGAATTTAAAAACGTGCAGTAATACCGACTACAGATGCGAAATAGGAAAAATGGTTCGATATTGGTAGGGTGGGGTTTGTTTTTCAAAGGGGGTTCGCTGAAAAAGGGAGGTTCGTACGAACCCCCAGGAACCCCCTGGCTACGGGCCTGGAATGGATTATTTTGATTTACAAGTCTACTTTTACAACAACTAAAGGTATCTAAGCATAACTGGTCAAGGTGTGCAACGCGAGGCTTGAACTCACGACCTCAAGGTCTTAAGACAATGTGGACTATGCCGCCTGCAAACCCTAAATGGGAATTAGTAATGAAAAATCTGGATGAGTTATTTGAAAATAAATGCTTCTTTAAAAAGTGAAAGCTTTATATTTATCTTAAGGAATAGCTATAGGCCTACTCCCTACAATAAAACTCTGATATAATTATTTTAATTTCTTTGTATATTCGCATGTCAGTGGCAGTAAAATCCATGACGACAACACCATATGAAAAATTGATGGCGTGTACCTCACTTTCTTGGAGCGAGCATTATTTTCTGAATAGAAATTAACTTGCAAGAATATCCAGAAGGTTAAAGGATAAAATTACAGAAGCACAAAATATTTTCAGATTTGATGAAGGTTAAGAAATGAACATCCAAAGGGATTAAATTATACAAGAAATTTTCAAGGTGATGTGTTGAAATGCAATTTTCATGAATGAATTTTAAATAAAGAAGTCTACTTCTATCACTTTAAAGAGATCAGTAAAGGTTGAATAAATAAAATGCTATGAGCAAATTATATGAATAAAATAGAGAATGGTTAAACCTGGGGAAATATTGGATGAATTCTCTCTGGCACACAGTGAACTCATCTAAAACTGATACACTGGAATATCATATTGCATACTAAACTGGACCTTATTATAAAGTCTCCAAATCTTGAACACCAATGCAAATATAGATATAATATCTGTAGGGAGTCAAGGATTTTGACGAATTGCGCGTGCATCATACCTGCTGGATACGGGTTACTTACGTTCTACTTGCATATATTTTATATAACCTGCATGGGGCGGGGAGCATGAGAGCTTCAAAACTGATCCTTGCTAATTATACGCTATAGACGTGCACTGCTATGTACCTGTGTTACAACTACATGTTACCTGTGCGGCATACATGATAGGCATTTTCAGGCGCATAGTTACAGATCCATGAGCAACCTATGCATTTCAAGTGGGTTAACTGCATAGATTTATTATTTACGGCTAGATGATGAACTTAACACTGTAGAATTGCAGTCCCATGTAGGCGCCTACTATTTTGGTTTCGTCAGGCTACGTCAAAAACATACAAGTTAAATAATAATAACTGTTTTACAATTATTATATTTTTAACATTCTTTTGTTATAAATTATTTACATATGTCACACATATTTTACGTTGTCAATGTCTTTAGATTTGGATTAAATTTATTTTCATTTATTGAAAATTTGAAACTTCTATGAAAGATTGCGCATGCGCAATTTCGACATAGCAACAGCGTGAAAACTTAACGCGATTTGATTGGTTGTATACCGGAAATGTAGTAGGCACATACACAGAACTGCACTTTGGGGCTATTTATTCTGTGGAAGTTCACCATCTAGCCATGAATAATAAATCTATGGTTAACTACCAGAGATTTGCAGTTGCTATTAGTCTCCTACTGGCGTTCTGCTAAACCTCTGCGAACAATCCCCCACGACTCACCCGGAACAAAGTTTGAGCACGTTCAAACTTGCCTCCGGGTAAATCGGACTTGCGTGCACATCTCCGGGCGACTACAGGTGAGCTATGCACTAGGTATTGTCAGGTGCAGGGCCTCTGTGGTGGCCTCTGGGTAGCGAAAATTCTTCCCCGCCAGTTACAAGTAAAGTTTGCCCGGAAGGGTGTGACAGAGCCTTCAAGTTGAGGTTGGAATATTTTGGAACTTAAACCATAGCAGATAGCATCCATTCCCAGACCTATAGCCACAGCAGAGAAAATAACATACTTTTCCAATATCTTCTTCGACTCCATTTAATACTAATTTTTCTATTTCCTGATTTAATCCTTCGACACTGCTGCTTCCACGAATTCGGACTCCTTGCGTTCTAGGTACCGGTATTGCAATAGATCTGGTTTGAGACTGGGATGTCGAGTTGTGTCCTGCAGAATGGTTTGCTGGTACCGGTGAGGCACGACTGTTCGAACTTGGACTATTACGACTACCTTTTCTTCTTTGTTGCTTTAATTTCTAGGAAGAAAAAAGAATGGAGTTCATTCAAAATTAATTTTACTGTACAAATTTTTGTTTCGCCATCACCACTCATGGATGTGAGCCCTACAAGAACTGTTGTTGCCACATAAGATGCGCAGCTTTCCTTTCCTTTATGAACTTGTCATATTATGTATGTATCATGTTCATTGTTCGTTCTGGGGTTGACCAGAAAAAGCATAGTTTAAATTGCATTAAAATCTAATGCAGTTACAGGTACATTTACAAAAACAAACATATACAGGACAAGGGTACAATAGACAATAGGAGCATTCACACTTGCGAAAAAAATCGAAATTTTAAAATCTATTTTTCAATCGTGATCGAAAAATTGATTTTTTTTGTGTGTGTGAAAAAAAATTCAAGAACTCTCGCGATCCAATGCAGTTTTTGCGGTTTTTCAGAATTATCGCGTTAATTCGCCGAGCGCTGTGTGCTGTTGCACGTGATATGTTTCGCCTGTATAAACGTTCGCAAAAAAAATTATTCATTGGTGAATTATGATCCTTAGCAAAAATCAATTTTCAATTTTTATTTTTTCGCGTGTGTGAACGCCTCTAAAAACAAGTAATGATAAAAATACAGTAGCCTTGCAACTAATGGTACTTCCACATCTATCCAATGATGCTTCAGCACCATGGGCATTATACAAAAGAAGCAATAAAATTATACTAGACACCATACATAGTGTAATTACCCCACTCAAATAATGATAATTCTAAAATGATTTAAAATAATGCTACTGGTATTCATTAATACATTATGGGTATATTTAACTCAAACAACAATATTCAGTACATTCTTGAATAAACATTAAAAATACAATTTTAAACCTAATCTCAATTCCAAAAACAGTATTCAACATTTTCCCTTTAAAAAAAATAAGAAATGATACAAAATAAAGAGTTTCCCACTATTGTCTATACCATATTTTATAGTTTGTTCACATTTTCCATTTATTCATTAAATATGCATGTCTTTGAATACATTTTTTCAAAACAATTTTTGCAAAATAATATGCACAGAGTCCCAATCTAGACACAAAAAGAAATACGTCAAAATATCCAATAATCGCTGAATGTGTTTGCGTTTTGACGCATTGCAAAATGACCATTAAACATAGTACTTTATCCTGCAGCGGACTGACAACGCACGATCATGAATAGCGAGATCAGAAAATAGATTAATGTTAGCTTCAACCATGAAATATATTAGATAAACTAAAGCTCTGCAGGTTTCATGAAACAAATTCACATATGACTAAGCACGTCAGTCAGAATACGATATTAGATAAACTAATAAATTTCATACTAAAGAAAATCTCAACCTTCCTAAGAGTCTTATACTTTTAAACATTAAAACTTCTAATTTAATTTTATATATTTTAATATAATAATTGATTAAATTTATCATTATCATAACTGGTTTATTTGCTTTATAAGCTTTTGCAGCAGTAAATTATGACACTGGCCTTAAGAGACCATGAGTCTGAGGGAGGAAGACATTTCTACTGCCTTAGAGCCACACCTCTTTTGGACTAAAAAAACTCTCTCCTATCTAGTCCCAGCTCGAATCTATCCCACTGCTACCATCAATGTAAAAGAGATTTCATTTCATTTCATTTATTTATTCGGCATGAACAAGCCCTGGGACCCCAAAAGCAACCGAGTCACCATAGCAAAATGTCTGGGGCAACAGACTACTATAAATTTCTTTAAAAAAACATGAATAAAATATCAAATTCTGTAAAATATTGTACTTAATTACATAAACATACAATAAAATATCAGTAAAATATGTTTTCAATTGACAAAGGAAAGCAGGGGGAGAAGATAAAACAGAAGAGTTTTTTAGTGGAGAAGGAAGTGAAGACCAGAGAACGGAAAACGATAAATTGTCAAAAATTTTTAGAGAATTTGTACGGGCATAGAGATGTTAGAAAGCTAGAGAGTTTGGGTAATTTGATTGACTGATATAGTTGTTGAGAACAATATTTTTTTTTATTTTAACATGCTTAATTGGTAAATTAATTCACACGACAGCTTCCAATTAGAGACAAATTGATTAGTTTATCACTTAAATTAAAATAGTGTGGGTTACAAAGGTGTTTCACTTAAATTAAAAATTGCTAGCATAAACTATTCCTTCATAATTATTTAGGTATTCTTATAAAATATATTTTTTTATGATCAATGTGTCAATGTTGAAATTCTGGTCAGCCATTTTCATGGATAATATTTTTATGTTATGCTCAGTTGTAATGGCACTTGACAAGTGGTATACAGTTAGTGGAGGGGGGAGGGTCCCTTTCAGCTTTGAAGAAAAATATTTTAAATGGCATTGTAAAGAGAAGAGCCACTATCTGGGGAATAACAGGTAAACCTTTCCCATATCCGGGATAAATAGTCCTAAAATAGGGTAACTAACCTCTTTGGGTTTTTTTGCTTTGTCAGATTAAAAACCGGAACACACCCTTCAGAGAAAATAGGGTTGTAATAGAGAAAATAACCTTTTTTTGGTTGCTTGTCAGGTTCGAAAACTTCGGAAACACCTACTCAGTGTCAGGGATTCGCATTTCCAGACCAATCTTTAAAAATTTCTGGGCAATGAGCCCAACAGTTGAAAGTTGATTTCACAGGTTTCATGTAACTAATGGAAAGTTACCAAACAGCAAAATAAACAGCACAAGAAATCTGTGGCCGCTTTGTATTTTCGGGTTGTATTTTTTTTTTACGCAGATACAGGGCATTAACAACATTTTAAGTAAACTGATTGTCGAAAGTAACATTGCCGTTAAAAATTCTGCCTGCGTTTTTCTGATACTGGTTTCCTGACAACAAATAATGAGTTTGAAAAACCGGACTCAGTTTGCCACCGTAAAGAGTGCTTCATTTTAGTAACCAGATGCTGGTTCCATGTGCTATAGACAGTAGTCAATCTTTGTCTTGTATTATGTTCTATTTTACAAAGGTCTTGCTAAAATCTTTCGTTTTAAAAAAATCTGGTGCAATTGTAGCTTTTACAAAGTAACTGGTATTTGGAAATCATATGCAGAAAAATTAGGGTAAAACAAATTTAATAAAATAATGATAAAAAACCAAAATCACAAGAAAACGTACTTCTTTTAATTCTGCACTGCCCCAAGACGATGATCGCTTATGTGATCCTTTCTTTTCTAATATATCTTCAGTCTGAAAATGCAAAAGAACAAAACAAAAAAACTATAAATTAAATAAAATGATTAAAAAAAGCAAAATAACAGAAAAGGCAGCAAGAACTTACCTTGAGTGTAATAATTATAAACACTAAAAATCTGGTAATACCGTATTGCACGCGTTAATCATAAATTTAAAATGAATACCATGTCTCTTGAGAATACCTATAGTATGCATATGAGGTAATTCCTTGGATATTACTATCAATAATTTAATTTTTTTTAATATACTGTGGAAGTTACCACAAATTTTGAAAACCTTTATAGTATTTTTGAGAAAATTAACTGTTCATACAATGTCGGTAAAATAAACACAGCTTGTCAGGCATGGCTTTTGAGTTGGGTTTGGCCCCGAGGTAATGCTCCCAACTTCATGACTACTTGAGCTTCCTTGCAAGTTGTATACTTTGTAATGTTCATGTGTAAGCATGGATGTAATTATGCAGGGCGGAAGTGGGCGGGGCCGCCCACCCTAAAAATGTTCCACCCACCCTAAAGCTTATTTTAAGACCTTCCACCCAGCCTAATTTTAACCTGCCACCCACCCTAAGCCTCTGAAAAAGGTAAAAATACTATTAAATTAATTAAAAATACTACTATATTTTTGCTGGCCCACCCTTGGATTTTTCTAGCTACATCCCTGTGTAAGGAGTGAAAAAGAAAGCTATGAAGGGCAAAACAGTGTACTTTATTTTTTACTTTTTTGACATAATTGTTACCGTTTTTTGTATACTGACAGTGGTAAAATTTATGGCTAAATGGGAGCACACAGATTTAAAATGCTAAAAATTAAATATTACATTTGTGTTAAAAATAATTATAATATCAACAATTTATTTAGTTTAGATGGTTTGTACTTATTTTTTGAGGTTTGCTGCATTTGAAGGCATTTTTCATTATAAAATCATTTTATAAAAGAAAGTTAATCAAAAAAATAGAAAACATTCTAATGATTTTAAGATTAATTTTATTTTTAAGCGAGATCATTGCTATTTAAAAGGTACTAGACCAGGTAAGACCAAACAGTTGTTAAACACCATGTTAGTTGTTATTTAAATAGAATAAAACGCTCAGGTGCTCAACACAACACATTAACAAATACATTATAATTTCAAACAGGACGTTTGTCTCCAAGTGTGCTCATTTGCCACCAGGAGCTAATCACTTCAATCTACAACAATGTGGAATTGGTAACAAAATGGAGAATCAATCAATATGAACTAGACAATAGCTGATATATGTTTAGCATTATGTCTTAAATCTTCACACTCCAAACCAATAATTTGTCACTTGAAGGTCATGCTAAACACCAACATCTAATTATTACAGTGCTCGTTTGGGTTTTTTTAAAGGAGTATATATTTTTTGATCACTGAAATACAATGCACATACCTGCCAACCCTACCGAATTTGTTGGTAGGCTACCGCTTTTCAACCTCCCTACCGCCTACAGCTTTTGCATGGAAATCCTACCGCTTTTTTAAATTGAAGACCAAAATAAATATGTAGACAAGGAGAAAGTGTGAAATCCACCAAAAAAAAACCCAGGAAAATACACATTGAATTGGCACTAAAAGTAAGCACTGTTATCCTAAATTCCCCACAATAATGGGAATCAGGCGAAATGCCCTGTCCTTTTTTTTTTTGCTCATCAAAGTACAGTGCGGCAAGAAGACGTGGGCGATGGTGCATCTGAATTTACCCACATGGCGACAACGAGACGGCCTACCGGTTTTGAAAGTACAAATGTTGGCAGGTATGCAATGCATAGGCCTAATAGCCAAACACATGAAATTTTTGATAAAAACGGGCCAGCAATAAATGGCGGACTTTGTATTCTTTGAGGTTGGCAGTTCCACAATTTCTAAACATGGCATAATTGAAAACAGAGTCTCATCCCCCAATTTCACATACAAGGGGGTTAAACCCTATGTAGAACTGTGCAGTGGTTTTTTTAAGTAAAACATCATAACCCTATAGAGCACTGTATTCAAAATTGTACTATCATGATATAAAAATGTAGCAACGAGTGTATTTTAATTTACAACTAACGTTTGCCATACAATAGTTTAATTTTATGTTTTTAATGTTGTAATTTACCGTCTCTTGGTAATACCAGCAATACAAATGTTATTAAATATTCATTCCCATGAAGACAACTTGACAAGACCTGTCTAAATCCGACATTAAAATGTCAGGCAAAGTGCATCAAGATACGTTACTGATTAATTTTAAAGCTCCCTTTTCCTGTTGACAAAGCGTTAATGCAATGGAATGCAACAAAGATCACTCAATATTTCAACATTAATTGTGTCATCATCAGAAATCAACCATTGTGAGGTGTAGTGACAAAATGAGACGTGTTGTACACCAGGTCATTTTTAGATGTCAACAGAAATAGGCATTAAGTCAATATTTTTTTAATGAAATTTTTGCATAGATTTACTATTACGGCTAGATAGTGAACTTTACACTGTAAAATTTCAGTCCCTGTAAGCGCCTACTATTTTGATTTTTCAGCCTTTGCCACAAACATCTGGAAGATGTACTTGAAATAAGGATCAATGGTGAAAAAATAGACCAAGTTAAATCTATCAGATACTTGGGACTT
>JAOTQE010071779.1:0-16867 GCA_025631205.1 Nesometra sesokonis
CTTTGGTCAGGATTGAACCCAGGACCTCGGGATTGGTAGGCAAGCACGTCAACCACCAAGCTACAGCGCCACTACAACTTGTAACTTGTGGTTACTAGATTTAAACTGTTCATAAAAGCAAAACAAATACAGATTTATTCGCTTTATTTTCTTAGGATCCACCCATAAATTTTAAAATGATATGAATATGATGAATTTAAATAAAATATAGTCACATTTAGAATGTTTATTTTGTTTAGACTCTGAAAGGAATGGGCCTGAAAGAAATCCATATAACACAAACTACCTATACCGTTTGTGTGTAAATGTTTGATATAAATTGACACTTCTATATTTTATCTGATAGATGCTCATGAAGAAGACATTCTATAGCCCAAGCTTGATTGACTCTCACAGTTGGCCTACAATCCTAAGAGGTCGAGATATGGTTGGAGTGTCCAAAGAGAGCAGGAATCTTGCCTACCTCTTACCACTCTTCACACAAGTTATCCAGCCTAGTGCTTACAGTGAATTGAACAAGGGTAATGGGGTGAGTAATTGGACCTCGATTTTTGGAACTTGATATGAAATTCAATTTGTTAAATATAAGGCTGTTTTCCGCAGGAAATTTGTTTTTTTCTGATAAAATATCCAATCATATCAATTTAAAAAATAAAACTGCACAAACTCGGTGTAGACCACAATATGATGAGTTCTGGTGAATTTTTGTTGATTTCCCTTTTCCTCGCATGGAGCTCTGGTTGAAATCCTCGCAAAAACAAGATCAAGGTTGACCCTGTGTCAAAGGTGAAAAATTATAAAATTATTTAGGTCAGCGTGCGTTGTTCGGGTTTCAGATCATGTGGTTGGGAGTTTGAACCTCGCTCAGCCCATCTCTGCCGGCCATGCTCAGATACCCCAGCTTGTATCAGAAAGGTTGTAAAAGTGGCCTATGCCATGTTTCAGCTTTAGATACGAGTAGACTACTGTCCATGGCTAAAAAAAAAAATCAACAACGAATTAGAAAACAGCGGCCGCTTTTCATCTTCTGATGCTACCATCAGGTCGCTTCTACCGAGAGATATACAAAAAAAAATTATCGGATACTTATCGGAATAAAGTCGGATAATTTTTATCACGATAATTCATCAGATAATTTTTCCTGTGGTAACATTGTTTAAGATGCATCAAGATGAACATCGTTTTGATTCCGTGGAGGAATGGTATTATGGCTACTGATCATCGATCCAGAAGACGGTACAAGGACCAGGCTCACATCACTATGGTAACGTAAACCGCCCCATTCAAATGGCTTAAAACGGGATGAAAAGTTACTAGTAGTTAAATTATAAATAACATTGTTTATTAATTATCAATATTGTTGGTTTTTATTTTCTCAGCCTCTAATTATAGTGATTGTACCACGTTGGAAGAAAGCGAAGCAGGTGTATGATGATGCCCTCAGTTTATTGTCAAATTCAAAGCACATTCGAGCATTGATAGTCCATGGGGCGGGGGCAGAAGAAAACAAAGAGGTACGTTATAAGCTTTAAATTACTAGTAACTTTCACATCATGTCAATTTTTAGACTTGCCACAAGTCTGTATTTTATATTTTAAGTGTTTAATCAAGGTCACCACTAGTGGATTATTTGAAGTTTTGTCGATGTATATGTTGTGAAATACAGACTTGTAAACTAGTTAGTTAAACCCAGTTGAGAATTGTAAGCACTGGGCAACATGATGATTAACGTGCCATATTTGGCTAATTAGGCAGTGAGTCAACCAATCAAAGGTTTTCATTTTCCGACTAC
Source organism: Nesometra sesokonis (assembly GCA_025631205.1). Lineage (NCBI taxonomy): Eukaryota > Metazoa > Echinodermata > Crinoidea > Comatulida > Antedonidae > Nesometra > Nesometra sesokonis. Next base: position 1,793 of record JAOTQE010071779.1, read on the forward strand.
GAGTGATGCCCTGAGAGCCTGAGATATAAAATTAGAGTCTAGTGTTTGCTTATGGATGTAAGCTTGAAAACCAATGTTGATATAACTAGATTGAATAATAGGCCTACCATTGCTGAAAATGTTCATCTGGTTTGAAGATACGATAATTCTAAGTTTAACTTTTGGACAAACCAATAGATTTTACTGACCTGACTGACAGTTTCGGACACCTTGTACTTGTCCGGTGTCCTTCTTCAGAGTGACGGCTCTGTTGTTAAGCAATCCGATCACCAGTAGGTGGCGGTCGTCTAACCACAGGGTCGTACACGTGACTTGGTAAGATCATAGACAGAGCAGATGATGAAACCACCAGACGCATCAAGGAGGCCATATGGATCAGACGTAGAGGAGATAAGACCATGAACAGAGATGAAGGGGCCCACTTACTAAGTCACGTGTACGACCCTGTGGTTAGACGACCGCCACCTACCTGTGATGGGATTGCTTAACAACAGAGCCATCACTCTGAAGAAGGACACCGGACAAGTACAAGGTGTCCAAAACTGTCAGTCAGGTCAGTAAAATCTATTGGTTTGTCCAAAAGTTAAACTTAGAATTAAGGCCTACCATTGAATTGCAATAATAAAGAGTCACTGGGTAACCACAGAGAGTTGGATTAGTCGTGAGCAAAGCCTACAATGAATCTATCGGGTATTGTCCAAAATGTGGGTTAGTTAATTGCATGCGGCTGAAACTAGACATAATTAAGTGCCCTTAAAAATGAGGTGGGAACCCACGTGACAATGTCGTGTTTGCCAAGATGGTGATTCAAACATCAGTACAGGTATGACATTCCACCTACTATGGACTGTATTTGGTGCCTGATGATTGTCCTATCGCAAATTAAAACCGATTCGCTGTCTTAAACCAAGACTATTTAAAATTATTTTAGTGCAGTGTGTGTGGCTGTCCGTCGCTTTGACAATGACTAATGGGGAGGATTTGGGCCACACCGCCCTGAACGTAGATGAGACGATAGATCCAGTTTGTTGATGAAGCCTCTGCTGTATAGGTGGCAAAAGATAGTCACAGGTTTAGGGTTGAGTAGTCTGTTTCGTCTTTGTTTGTTGCATGCATCAAGCCTTGCATTTTCCACAATCTCGGCAGCCTTTTTGATGTATCCTCTCCAGTTTGGACGATAAAGTGCTGCTGTTTCCCAGGTGTCCTTTGGAATTTTTGTTATTTTGAGATGCCGCTTTAGCACATCCTTGTACCTGAGGGGCCCCAGTTCATCAGTGACCCTCCACTAGCTCTCTACTGCAGTAATCCAGTGCTAATAATTTAGTTCATCTATGTTGCCTGTCCTCATCTATGAGTATAAGTGACAGCAACAGTGAAACAGCTGCAACATTGTGGAATGGATTGTGTTCCATAGGTCATCAAGGACTTTACTACAATCACACGCCCACACCCTAAAATGTATAATCATAAATTATAAAGGTTTTTTTTTTCTTGTTTTCCATTAAGGAATTATGCACACCTGAATTTCCTTTTGTGCAAAAGCAAATAATTTTTTTATCTTATTTATTTCACAGATTGAATTGATCAATGGTTGTGAAATTCTCATTGCTACGCCGCTGAGCTTCTTGCGTTTGCTGAAGAAGGCTCACCTGAATACCGACCGACTCTGTCACTTGGTAAAATTAACATTTTGAATTTGATATAGTGACTTTTATTAGCTCAGTTGGTTTAGCTGGTAGAAATCACTGTGCTGTGCACTGAGCCGTTACTATATAAATCGAATTACATTACATTACATAAATATAAAGTTTTAGAGATTAAAACTGTTACAATAGTCATATGATGCTGGGCAAATAGTAGAATTTGAAAAAAAAAAACTAAAATATTTGATTTTGTGTACAAATAGTTTTAAATAAAGAGTTAATTTGTACTTAAGTGTATGAACTGCTCAGTCATGCGAGTCGCATGGCCGAGCGATTAAGGCAGAGGAACCATAAACCATAGCAGTAACAACAGCATGGGATCGAGGCCCACTCGCACCATGGTACTGGTGGTGGAACAAGTCTTCTCGGATAAGGACTATAAACCGTAGGCACAGTGTACACTATGGCTCGTGTGCACTATAAAGAACCCAGTACACCTTTCGAGACGAGTAGGGGGTTACCCCGATGTGCACAAATGCAAGCCAGTACTTGCTGCATGACATTACGTAACCCTAGGGGAGTAGAAAGTCATATGAATGTGTAACATCTAGTCCACAGCGCCTTGAACAAAAACTAATAACTAATAATTGACGCAGCAATGAGGAGTATTTCTAGTTTATTTTATTTTTAATATTTGGAATGGATAAATAAATATTCGTGACCAGTTGTTAATGAAAATCTATATCAAATTTTAATTTATTGTTTTCTTTTTATTTCTTTTGTTCAAAATTTATTTTTAGGTATTCGACGATGCTGATGTGGTCTTCAATGATTTTACTCAAGAGGTACGCGAGATCATGCAAGCCTACGGCAAGACGTTGTTAGCCCAGCCTAATCGTTCAGCACCAAGGCAAATCATGGTCTTTAGTGCCTACTGGACTGCGGGTGTTGAGTCCTTCATGAAGGCCTATTTGTCCGACCCACTTGTCATAATAACTCGGAAGTTGGAATCGGCTGTGTATGGAAAGCTTTGGCATGTAAGAATAATTTTCATTTTTTATTACAGTTGTTGGTGTTTTTTATATTAATTTAATTTGTTATGAAAATGTTAGTGTTATCATTTATATATTCTTCACGGATAAGGACTATAAACTGTAGGCCCAGAGTACACATACGGCTCATGTGCATTATTAAGACCCAGTACATCTTTCGAGATGAGTAGACAAGTAAGGGGTTACGTTGGTGTACTGGTTCATACATGACCCCTGTGGTAGACAGACTAAAGAGCGCAAGTACATACGAATGTGTAACATCTGGTCCACAGCACCTTGAGACTATTATATAAGACGCTATATAAATCTATGAAATTTAATTACAGAATTCCTCTATTAAGCATGTTTTGGAACTAATATCACAATTTAATAAAGTGTTTATTAGCTTTAAATATTTATTATTATTAAATTAATAATTAACATTGTGAATAATATTGAAACATACTTTTAATAAAAACCTAAAAAAACCCCTTTATATTGCCCACATTTGGTCCCTCAGTTTGGATTTTTTTATTTAGTAGGAACCTGTAAAGCCTGCTTTCCTTTCGATTGTTAATCCCAAAAAGGGAGATTTGAATCTGCGTTTTCGATCGTTAATTTTGAATAATTATGATTTTCACAGCTGTCAACAGGAAAAGGGGCGACTTTCGATGTCAAAAAAGTTTTACGATTTGGATCGTCAAAGTTAAACCGAGTTTAACTCTGACGATTTGGATCGTTAAATTAAAATTGCAGTTGAAAGGTTTGTTAAATTTGTTTTATTGCAATTTTAATTCGTCGCTATAATTTAGTTGTGCACAGCGTAGTAAATAGCGGAAATATACCACTCCAGCGTGATTTGAATTTTATCGTTAATTTTTTTACATTTTTATAATGATTCAAAACACTGTTTCAAATCGGCGATTTTGGAATAACGATCAACAGGAAAACAGGCTTCATTTCTTACACTTTTGGGATACCTCCATGTATTTCCTATAATTTTTAAGTTAATTTTATGAATTTAGCGTACAAATCAGGAAATACGAAATTTTTTAAACACATGCAGACCTTGATTTTTAAATGTTGGGTCTGTCACTTTAGAGCAACATAATGATTTCTTGTTAAGTATAATCCATTTTTTAATTTAGTTATCTAAGAAAATTTGTAATCTGCAAGTATATTATAGTACTGAATAATATCTGGAAAACCTTGTGCATTCCATGTCAGTTGTATAAGATATTTATTACCATTTATTGCCATATTACCGAACAAAACATTGGAACGTTCACGGCAGTCAACATAGAGTACATTCCCTTGATAATTCAGAACATATCTAGTCCCACTATAGTCTGAGACAATCAGGAATCCATTTGGAGAGATAGCTAAACAGAAATTCTTGATGAAGGTTTCACATTTACATACTAAACTAGGATTTATTATACTAGTTAAGGGGTTACCATGAAGATCAAAGGCACCAATGACATTGTCACCATGGTGCCTGCATGTCCCTTTATGTCTAGCAACCCAAAGAATGTCTGTTTTGATATCAATCCAAGTTAGAAATGGGATCGTTTCAAATGATAAGGCTCCACATTGTTTTCCATTGCTTTTGAATTTTACAAGACTGTGTTGTGGTTGATCTGACTGGCATGTGATTACATATATAAACTCTAAACTGTCGCAGGCTAATCCATGAAGGTGGAGAGTGTCCAGTTTTGAAATTAAGCCCTCGAGGACAATCCTTCCAAGGTTATTTCCTCTAGGACCAAATTTGATTAATATGTATCTGTTCTTCCTGACATCTAAACAGAGAGCATAGATGGCATTGTTCGCGGCAATGCTCGTGCAGATGTGAATTGGTGGTTCATCTTGATCTGAAGCAGACTCATGTATGATCTTTGACTCAAAGTCTGACTTGAAAACAATGAGCTTAGTGGAGACGTGATCTTTAGACTGCAGCATACAGGAGATCACAGGATAACCAGATGGTAGTATATGCAAGCATTTGATGTTATACTTGCAATCTTTTGTGTCAAGAAACAACCTCTTAGCTATGGAACTAATTCTGACATCTTTAGCATGAGTTGGACTTGTCATATAAGATCTTTGAAAAAGTCTTAAAAATTCATTTGCAGATGGTCTCTCACTTGGATCTTTCTCCCATGTTTTTTTCAGTATTGTTAAAAGTTCCGAACCACAATTTTCTTGCACTGTTGGTCGTAGTTCAGCATGAATGATTTTCCGCATAAGTTGCCGTTTTGTATATGTATAATCTTCATAAGGTTTTTTCCCAGTCATTATTTCATTAACAATAATCCCAACTGAATAGACATCCGACATACTGGTTGTTTTCGTTGGATCTCCAAGGACTTCAGGTGCCATCCACGGAACATTATCATCCAAATAATCATCCTCTTTGAAAGACCTCTGGTTGGTTAGGGCATCACTTACTTTCAAGACTGACTCAAATATAAGACAGTTCAATGATTTTAAATTTCTATGAATTATATTATTATCATGCAAGAAAGTCACTCCACATAGTAGGTCATTTATCCAGGAATGAAGTCTGGTTGCTGAAAGAGGACTCCTTTTTGTAAGGTACTGCAGAAGATTACCATGTGTTGCCAATTCCATGATTATCCAACTCTTCTCTATATTAATGATTCCAAATGTTCTCACCAGATTATGATGCCGAAGGCCAATAAAGACTTGGATGTCACACTGACTCCTTGTGCCATCCACAATCTTGACGGCAACTTTCTTTTTTTCTGTCAGCCATTTTGCTTCATAGACTGCTCCAAACTCACCTCTACCAATCTCCTTACCTATGAGTACATCATCTATGTTAATGTTTCTTGTTTTTCCAGTTTCTTCGTGCTTCAGTGAATTTTGTTTCTTGCCATGTAACAGAGTACTAACCAAGGAATCCATCCAGAAAAAAATCAGTCTTTCCTTCAAAAACACTCCGTAATAAAACACAGCTTTTTAACAGATTTTTATAAAATTTCAGAGAAAACGGACTGCATTTGTGATTCCAATGTATCTAGTACAGCATGTAATTTGATATCAGCATGGATCAAAGTTCCTTGCCCTATGTTACCTGTTAGTTATCAGACCAGTTTATAGTTTGCTTACTTCAGTATAAGTGGATGATAAGGAATGATCTAATCTTTCTGTTTACTCAATAGTTAGTTCCTTAGGTATCTACTGCCTAATGTATATTAAATTCAATGTAAATATAAATTATACAAACTTTTTGAAGTTACAGAAGACTATTATATTATATTTGTCATTTTAAAATGTTTATATAATGATTTACTATAGGAGTGTTCAGGGATGTCATTATGCTTAGGCGGAGGTGAGCAGGGCCGTCCACCCTAAAATCTTACACCCACCCTAAAGCTTACTTTAAGGCCTTCTGCCTAGCCTAATTCAACATACCATCTAACCTAAGTCTGAAAAATGTAAAAATACTCTTTTTAATTATCCACCATTCCTTGCTACTTCCCTGTGGGAGTGGTATATGATTATATAAGGTTGTGTGTCTTGAGATTCATTGCCAAAATATGGTGGCATCACACATTTCCACAATTTTTTAATTAAAATTTATGCAACTCAAAAATTCTGCAGGGTATACTCATGATTTTCATAGCAATTTGTAGTTCATTTATTGGGCTACAAACCTTGAAAGTTTTGTTTCTATTGCACATGACACTATTTAATGTCATGTATTTATTTCCGGGAATGGTAGCGGAGGTGGATGAGTGCGAGGTGGATGAGCACCTTGTGTATAGGAATAAAATAAAAACATCTTTGCAATGCTTATTTTATAATAACTTTTGCAAAAGGTAAGGAAAAAAATGGGTAAATTTTCATAATTTATCATATTATGTCATTACAGCCATTTTTTAATTTTTTTCATTAAATCTGTTTTAAGCTACTTTTTCATCAATAAAAGTCTAATTGATGCGGTTTTTACACTGGATCATGTTGCAGATGTACACGATGAATGAAAATATAAAATGATTGGATCATTTTATCATTTTATAAAAAAGACACACAAATTAATGTTTGTTGGTAAAATCGTAAGAAACATAAAGTAACATGAAACCATATCTCAGGTATTGTAATACTGTATTTGATTAATATCTTAAAATAAAGAGAATTTTGAAACCTTAGTCTTTACATTTTTTTCTTTATCACACAGTAGTTTGTGGTAAACATTAAAAAAGCATTTGCAATTAATATAGCTTTGTATGTGTGGCAGGCAATTCTTGTTAATCAAGATTTTAACTGATTTTTTATTTGCTTTTACATTAAAGGTAGTGAATTCTTGTCGTCCAGGTCATAAATTCAACAAGATTTTAGATCTTCTGGACACTGCCCATACCCAATCAGAAGGCAGGCGGGTAGTTGTCTTTACACAATACAAAGAAGATGCCGTCAACCTACACATGGTGAGTTTACATAATTGTTGCCGAGAGGTTATGAGCAGTTAATCGCGATATATATGATGTCTCACTACAAAATGAGTCGCATCGTACGTGAGATCAAATTGAGATAATCACCAAAAGGTGAGGCCTAAAGTGACTAGTAGCAAATTTAAGGTCTCACCACAAAATGAGTCGCATTGTAGGTGAGATCAAATTGAGATAATCACCAAAATAGGTCTGAAGTAAAATTGTTGAGAAATTTAGTTAATATAATTATGAGTACTATAGTACTTATCATTATAATATTCTTTGAAATCAATTTTCATGCAAGAAAATATCCTTCATTCTGATATTTTTATATTTATAGTCTTTTAATTGTTTGTTTTTAGATTACTTTAAGGGCAATTTTCTCATAACCATAATTCCATACATGAAAATTTTAAATGCTCATATCGTTTGATCTACTTATCCAATGAATGTCATTTAAAGTGTAGATTACAGTTTATGTTATGTTCTGTTAGCAGGAGTTAGTAACTCAATTTTGGAGTTTCCTATCATGAGACTCATATTGTATTGTATTGTACCAGAAAAATTTGAGATAAATTTTACATTCCAAGATCATTTTCAGATGTAGTCGCTTTACTAGGTCGGGTAGATAAAGATGTTCCGATTGGCAGTTTGATTCTTGGTTGTTTTCATTGTCGATCCGCATTGCTTGTTGTTACCTGTTTGAAGCGATACAGTATTTTCCATCGTAAAACATTAATTTGAATTCATGTTTTTTAGTGATTTTTTTGTGAAATACAATGTATTTTATGACTTTAGCATCATCATTAACTAGGCCTAAGCTAGATCATAATACCTCCTACTCTATAGCCTAGGCAGGCCAGGTGACCCAGGCAGCCAATCTACTTAGCCTAACTCTTTCAGGAAAGGAGGCCTGTTTCAGTTGCATGTACATACAAACATGTGAAATTCCGATATAAAATCCACACAAATTTCTTTGAAGATGTACCTGTTTATTTTTTCTAAAGTAGTAAGCATGAATATTTACATGCATTCTTTTTTAGTTTTATTCTTGAATAGGGAAAAAACTGGATAGGAAAAAAAATAATTATTGAGCACTTGTAGTCTAGGCTTAAGTGATTTTTTCAATAATTCCCTGTTTCTAAAGTACAAAGTGGTACATAGTATCAGTGTAGGTGTCATCCAGGCTATTTTCTCAACAATAAGTGCTGTTTTATATTTAGATTCTTAACAGAAGCAAAGCTTATATAGATTCATCTGGTTTAATTTTTAGGATCCACTCAAAAAATAAAATTCTGTTTTTATTTTGCATTTTTTTTATTCTTGGAAGTAATAATATGACATAAATATGGTAGATCAGTATTATATTTATAAATTTAAACATACTGTATTCAAATTGAAAATGTTTTAATTTTTCTGGACTTTAAAAGAAATGGACCTTTAAGTAATTGTGAGGTTCACCACAAAATAAGTTGCATCGAAGGTGAAATCGAATTGAGATAATCACCAAAATATGTATTTTAATTGTTCATTTTTCATGGGAAATTTTCTCAAAACTAGATTTCCATACATGGACAATTCATATGCTTATATCTTTGGATATACTAATCCAGTGAATGTCATTTGAAAAAGATTACCGCTTATATTATTCTCTATTAGAATGTACCAACAACTCGATTTTGAATTTTTCTACCAAAAGACTCATTTTGTGGTGAGAACTCACAATTTACATTTATTTGCAGATGCTTCTGAATTCAAGTCACTATGCTTTGATAGTTCATAATGAAATGAATACTGAAGAAGTTCAGAAAGTCGATCAGGAGTGGCGTGCTACACATCAGCAGGATTCAATGCCTATACTCGGTAAGATTTGGATTTTGTTTTCATGTCTAACAGCGAATTCTTTCACCACTCCCAGAATGAGATCTATGCCATGCTTTCTAAGAAACTAGGACAACTACCACCCGGACAACTACCCTCCTAGGACAACTACCCTCCTAGGATAACTACCCCCTAGGACAACTATCCCCTGGACAATAACCCCACTAGGACAATACCATAAATCTAACCCTAACACTAAACCTAACCCTACCCCTAACCTAACCCTAACCTGCTGTTGGGGTGGGGGTGGGTGGTGAGTAGTCTAGAGGGTAGTTGTCCTAGAGAATAGTTGTCCTAGAGAGTAGTTGTCCTAGAGGATAGTCGTCCTAGCTGGGTAATTGTCCAGGATGTATTTGTCTGGGGGGGTAGTTGTCCTAGTGGGTAGTTGTCCTAGAGGGTAGTTGTCCTAGGGGGTTAGTTGTCCAGGGGGTAGTTGTCCGAGAGGGTAGTCGTCCTAGGGGGTAAATGGCTAGGGGGTAATTATCCGGGGGTAGTCGCCCGGGGGATAGTTGTTGGAGGGTAGTTGTCCGGATACGGCTTTCTAAACCAAGTCTCATTATAAGGCTAAGGGAGTGCTATTGTTAATTCGTACAAAAGAACATAGTGTTCAGCCAGGTTTGAACCCATAAACTTGGGATTGGAAGGCAAGCAGGCTAACCACAAAGCTACAGCGCCACTCCTACTAACCAAGCTACAGCGCCACTTCCAGTTGAATTAGTGTATGTATTAGTATCAAGAACGGGAACGGCATTTATGTTAGGCCCTCGCCATTGTAATTGTGCGCATGTCTTGTACTTCCTACAGTATCTCTAGGACAATGAAAATGTTGAACATCAATTTATCAAGCTCTGTAAAGCAATAATGAAACCTTATGGTAAAATAATGTGTTTTAATCGACAGTAGGATGTAAATGTCCTTTAAGTAATGAAGTAAAGTTTATCTGTATCTGTAGAGTTAAGCCGGGCATTCCCTGTGTCATGCGACGGTCGCACGATTAAACCGTCGCTCCCTGTGTGTGTGGTTTCCAGACATGATAACATTGTTTACTCATCGTTCGACGGTTTTTCCGTGTTGAATCACTAAAAAAAAGTCGGCCGATGAGTAGAAGACCAAATATTCCGTAAGTGCTTTTTCATATAAATGATAATGAATCAATACAGAATTTGGTTGTTAAAGTAGATCTATTTTCTTCTATACCTTAGTGATGACCGATGACACTGATTTTACACCTACAAACGCCACCTGGGTTATACATTTTGATTTCCCAGCCTCCAGAGCTAAATTTGGTGATCGTCTTTTTGTCTGCAGGGATAATTTCATCAACCAACTTCAGCAGGATAATTCTAAGGTAAATTTTTAGAACTTAACTCTATGGTTACAAAAGCAACCATTCACTGGTCTACGTATTAATATGTGCGTACATCTATCAATATTTTTTGCCATATGGTATGTAAATCGTTTTTTAAGCCTTATAGTTCATGGGGCTTGAGTTTGTTTCCAGTTTCTGTAGTGTGAAGCGGATGAAATTGTGATAACCTCCCTGGATGGAATGCTAGGTCATGGCAGGTTACTTCCGAGTAACTTGTTGGTACTCATTGTGCAGCTGTATTGACTGACACAATCATCATACTATAATTGGAGCAAAAATATAACCGCCTCCAAAACATAGGCGAGGGTGTAATCGTTTACGATTACTTTGTCTTGTACTATATTGGAGCAACGTTTGTCTTTTTGTTCCTCTACTCCTCCCAGGTCCTTGGTCCGATCTCCATCAAACTTGGTGGGTGGATGGAGGTTCACCACGGAATTGCCCTTGAGGGGTTAATTTTTGGAAAGGTCAAAGGTCAAATGTCAAATAACTGATTTTTACTAGTACTTTTTCCCATCTTGGCCAAACTTGGTGGAAGCATGAAGGTTAAAACCAGAATTGCAGATGATGGTCACGGGGTCAAATTTGAAGGTTACGGGTAAACTGACGAGTTTTAGTAAAGTGCATTGTTGAAGTTCACTTGCAAGTTAAGTTTTGAACTCCCAGTCTCTCTATTGTATTGTATTGTATTTGTTTAAAATTTGGTCGTCATCAGAGCTATTAATCTTATAAAAACTTTGTTTTTTATAGCCCTCTGATAAACCAAAATGTCTTTCACACATGCTGCTTGGGACTGATGAACATGACCACTTCGTGGGCTTTGCTCAATTCTTGAAGAGAACACGACAGAAGCTTCCTTCCAAGTTTGATTTAGACGAAGCAAAACAGGTATGGCTACATAATTATTCATTATTATTATTATCATTGTCATCATTATCTTTTCCATATCATTATCTCCAGCAACAAAGTTGGAGTAGATATGTTTTCGATCCTGGTGGTTTGTGAACAGCCTTAAAGCCACAGTTTTTATCAGAAACTCTTGAAGCTTGGACTTAATTTTGTCCATGGGAAACATTTTAAAACATAACATATCTGCCTGAAAAATTGAACATCATTAATACATGTTTTTTAAGCCGCAAATATTGTTATATGAAAGTGGACTAAATGGAATGGTGCATGTTTAAACCTTCCATAAGGGTCATTTACTTGTTTTTTGTACTAGCAATATAAAATATTTACATCATTTATCTGAAAGAAGCTTCTTAGCAGGTTGCAAGTGTAATCTTGAATAGAAGTCTATCGCGAAAGAAACCTACTCACTGGTCTTCAAAACAAACAAAGCCCAGGAATTTTTGATCAAGGTTTTTATGCCTCTCGTCAGGAAGATTTGTTGAAACAGAAGAAATCTGGCATTGAAATTTTTAAGGTTTTATTACTTTTAAGGGTGTGAACATGATGCTGACATCCCACATACATTGGATCTAATAGTATACCATTTCTAAACTAGAAAGCACTCCATAGAGAGCATACCTCCACCCATGCCCCATCTTCCTAGAATAAATTCAATTTTCAGGGTTTTTGTTAGTGTGCATAGGCTGTACAGACACTTTTTTCATAGTACTGTATACTGTACTCAGGCGAATAAGTGGGCAGGTGTTTTTTACCCTCGCCAAGAAGTTATTGCAATGAGCTTCATCTCCCCGTCCGTCCGTCTGTCTGTCCTTCCTTCCGCGTATGATGATTAGAAAAGCAAAGACACCAGAACAATGGAATAGTCCAACGATTACCTTAACTGACGTTAAACCACAATTGATAATAACCACTCTATATTCTGATTAAATCGCATTAGATAAGAAAATAAGAACATATCAAAACAACCGCTAGGTTGCAACAGGATTCGAACCCACGATTTTTGGATCAATAGACAACAGCGGTAACTGTTACTAACCGAATGCCCATCCGTGCGACGTGTGTATGTTGTGAGTAGATAACAATACAGATGATTAAGTTTTCACTCATAGCATGCAACAACTGCATACGACCCTTTGGCTAACCATTAAATGTGTTCCCAGATCGCTATTCTGACCTCGATCGTGACCAAAATTTAATCAGTTCTTCCTTAGTACAAACTGAACATCTTTACCAAATTTCGGTGTAATCCGTTGTGTAGTTTTCCCGTATTCTTTATAACACACACACAGACAGACAAACACGAGTGAAAACAACGAAGTTGGCGGAGGTAAAAAAGGCTGGCGAAACGTATGGGTTTTAAATAGTTGCTGTAGATATTGAAAATATAATAAATTTGCTGATTTGTAGATTTAGAAGATATTATTAAAGATATTCTTACAAATTCTTAACATTTAAGGCTAAAGAAGAGAGAAAGAAAACCAAGAAACTATGCAAGAAACTTAAGGCATTTGGAAAGTGCAGGTATGCTTCTAACTTTTAAATCTTGTGCAAAAAATAACACAATTACTGAAATTGATTGCAGCACTGTAGCTTGGTGTTTAACATGCATGCCTTCAAATTCCAAGGTCATGTGTTTGAACCCTGGCTGCACACTAGAGGTTCTTTCTTACAGTGTCACTTCCTAAGCCTCAAAGCAGAACTTAGTTCTCAAGAAAGTGGGAAAACAGTTTTTGTTGGATGCGACACAAACTGAAAACTAGAAGCACTTGGAGAGCACAAACCTCCGCCAAATGCCTGAAATTCTCAGGAATGCAGCTTTGACCATTTACGGTTTCTTTACTACAAAGCTACTGTACAGTGTCAATTGCATGTTTTCAATAAGGAAGAATTATTATTAAATATTAACCAATCATAACTAACCTAAAATTGTTAATACTTAATAATAATTCTAATTTTAGTTTAATAATAATTCTGATTGGTTAGCACTTTTGGCATTTGGTGCTTATAATCTGGAATTTTATGGACAAACTTTCATTCCTGATGATGACATAATTTATGTCGAAATATTGAATCTTGTCATGATGGCGTGTATCTCATTCCTTGGAGTATGCATTATACTTTCTTACTTAAGTGGATTAATTTAGAGATATCATAACATTCAATACATCCATCCTCCATAACCTTGAGTGGTATGGCGTTCCATTTTAGGAAAAAAAATAGATTCCTGCACTGTCATCAAGAAATTATGGATGGTGAAATATCATAAAAAGATTAATTCCTCTATTTTATTGTTTTTTTACTATTTTGGCATTTGTATTCATTTTCATGTCATATACATATCGATTAAGGTTTACATCAACCTTGTAAGTCTATTACAGTATTATTAATCAATGCTAATTTATCAATCTCTTTTATTTGCAATTTGCTTCTGCACATTATGCCTTTAATTTAGTTTTAAACAGCCTACTTACATTTTCATGTTAAAAGTTAATTGTTAATTTGTTTGTTTACAACAATATAGTTTCTTCACTTTGTCTTATTATTTATACCTAACTATTATCACGTTATTTATAATGCAATTTTGATCACTTGTATTTCCTTCATACTCTTGGTATCTTACAAAACTTTATTTTTTATATCAAGTATACGCTGATTTTATTTTATAACTTTTTTTATATACTATGCAAAATTATAGCTCAGATGACAGCAATTCCAATCATGACCGATTATCGGATTTAATTTTTAACCCATTTTCTAGCAACACAGATGATTTTACTAACAATATTGATCCAGACACACACTTTTTCTCAAACATTAACCAATCCCAGTATTATGATCCTCATGTATTCTCTGCTAAATTGTCAGTAGAATCCTTTTCCACCATTCACCTCAACTCCAGAAGTCTTTTAAAAAACTTTGATCAGATCAAACAGCTCCTAGCAACAGTCAACCTACCTTTTGATGTTATCAGTGTGAGTGAAACATGGCTCAAGTATGATAATCCACTGGTTCAGATTCCCCACTATAAATTTATTTCTAATCACAGAACTCACAAAACCGGTGGTGGAGTAGCCATGTATGTTCGTGATGGCCTTCAGTTTATCACAAGACATGATCTTTATCTCTCACCATCAACCTGTGAATCAACCTTTATCGAAATTGTAAGACCTCGTTCAAAAAATATAGTTATCGGAACCATTTATCGTGCACCCTCCCTTGATCCACTTCAATTTAACGATGAATTTGATCTATTGCTTAACAAATTAACTAAAGAAAACAAAATCGTGTATGTTCTAGGCGACTTTAATTTAGATATTCTTAAATATGAGTCAGATAATGATGCACAAAACTTTGTAAATTCAATATTTAGCAATCATTTTATCCCTCATATTCACAGACCATCTCGCATTACCAAGACAACTGCTACTCTTTTGGACAACATAATTACAAACCAACAAGAATACCCTAACATTAGTGGTTTATTTTATAGTGACATATCTGATCATCTTCCCGTTTTTAACATTACATATTTCTCCAATGGTACAACTGGCTCAAGTGGGGAAGATAAAACAGTATTTAGAAAAATAAATCCCACAACATTACACAAATTTTACTCCGACGTAGCACATCAACAATGGCTAAATGTTACCAACTCCAATAATGCTAATCATGCCTACAATGAGTTTGAAAATACATTAAAGTCTATTTACGATAATAATTTCCCTCTCCAAAGTTATAACACCAATAAAAATAAAAAAATAAAACCTTGGATGTCCAAT